>VZRR01008220.1:156924-168506 GCA_013398015.1 Oreocharis arfaki | reverse complement strand
TGGTCAACTTTCAGCCTTTTTACGGGGGAAATGAATTCTCTGAGGATGAGAACAGGCACAGATCCTCACTGGGACTTGGGATGGAGCGGGTGGTCTCACTGTTCGGGAAGGACTCATGGCAAGGTCTCTGATGCCATAAGAAATGAAGCACTGGGGGGGGTTTATCCCTTCAGAAAGCTGTGATACTAAAGCAGAATTACAGTCAGGAACAAGTTTTATCCATTATGGTCATTGAAAGCACTTATATCTATAGAAACTAAGATAGTCCTTCATCCTGTCGGCAGCCAGCCAGCCTTAACTACCTTGTCAGGGAAACAAGGCTGTGATTAACTCATAAAAAATTGAAATGAAAATTTCCATTTTTTTTTTGAATGCTGAGCAGCAAACATCTCCCTCAGCATCATGTCTTCTGATGAGAATCCATGTTCCTGACACAGTAAAGTTGACAACTGCACAATTTTAGGTCGTTGAGCACTCCTTGAATCAACTTGAAGATGCCCCATTAGGCTTACTACATAACAAGAGTGACCATGATTCTAACCTTACGGTCAGACATATGATCCTGGCAGAGGTGTTAGCAGTTACTGCTGCTACATCTAGTGTGCTCAGAGATGCTCCTAGCGGGAGGAATAAATAGATCTGCTCTTAATTACATTTGGAGATTTGCAGAAGGGAACCTTGAGAGTGTTTGGAGTGCTTCTCCAATGCTGCCCTGCCAGACTGCAGTTCATCAGCTGGTGGAGCTCTGCTTTGCGCTCCCTGAAGCAAAAGGAATCATATTAAAGTCAAGCCTAGTTCAGGAATAGCAGTGCCTGCTGAGAAATGGGGTGTCAAATTCTCCGTTTCACTGAAAATAACTGCTACCCTACCACCACCATCTGCCACTTAATATTGTTGTTCTCAAATTATGCTGGTTTGGGATGCAAGAAACACTTTGAAATAATTGTGCAGGTTTCTTGCAGTTAAACTTCAAGAGCAGAAGCTTCTCATCCTTTTTATGTGGAACCACCCACCACGCTGATGGCTCCAGGACTCTTGCTACCACAGATCTGTCTGATTGAAGTGGGAAGTTTAATGTGTCCTTTGGCACCTCGTTGCCTTTTGTGTATCATTGCTTCTGGGGAAGCGAAGGTCATGTAGGGCTGCTCCAAAATCTATTGAAATCAGCAGATTGTGCCTCTGATTGAAGTAAAATGGGAAACAACCAAGGCTTTAGTCTTCACACTACTCAGACCAGGCATCGGAGCACCAGTGGTTTTACAAAAGGCTGGGGCAGATGCAGTGGTATGAGTAGAAGACCTCTCTCCTACTTCAAGGCTTTCCTGGGGCTCAAGCTGGGAATGGTTTCCCACGGACCCCATGAACACAGTTCAGTTCTCCCACCTGGACAGTAAGGCAGGGAGGCCGTGGCAGTGGTTGCGTTGGAACATGTTTGGGTGAAGCATTGGGACTGCTTAGACTGTCTGACAACTGCTTATGGTTCTGATTCCAGGGAATTTAACAACTGGTTGTAAGGTGACTTTCACCTCACTAATGTTGTTAGCATGGAAATGGTGTCAATAAATGACTCTTCATCCAGTGAAAAGGGATACCCTAAAGGTGTTACAGGGTATTTGACCCTACCTGTCTTTAACTGAGTAAATTCACTAAAGAAGGTGGCCTGAGTCATGAAAGGGCCTGCTTTGACCCCATCTTTTCCTCTCAAACCTAGGAAAGATATCTATGGAGACATGACCAACTGCTAGCTGAATTTTGCTTTGCTTGAGTAGTCCTCTGATTCTAATCATAAAACATTAACTTTGTCTCTTGCTTGCTGCTGAATCCAGCCTCTACCTTTCTGAAATGCTTCTCATGGGCATGGTCAGCACTGAACCTGGCAAAACTAACACATGTTCTTTGAGTTACGTGTTGTCTGAAACTTCTCTGAGGGTCAACAAGACAGAACTGGTCAACACCATGGATGGTAATCCTACCCTGAGTGTGGGGTGGCATTCAAGCCTGACAGCCAGAAGAATTTTCCCTCCCTGACTCCTCTCACACTGGCTGCACAGCTTCTGCAGCCACACATAGAGTCTCTTAGCATGCAGGTGAAATGAGGAAATAATCTCTTTTGCCAGAAAGACATATAAATATACTCAGAATATATTCAATTTTAATTATGGCAAGACAGGAATGCTTCCCATCAAAACTGCCAGAGCTGTATGTATCTTTCCTTCATTCCATTAATTATTTACCTTCAGTTTTAATAATACAGTTAAGGGCACTATATATAGCTTATGCTCTATCAATAAATCATGCTTGTGTGTCTTCATATTTATCCTATAAAATTATAAGTACCAACATGCTTGCCTGGATTTGCTAAGCGATTCTAGCAGCGAAATTCCCAGCAGTGCACCTCCTGGAGTCTTTGGAGGTGAACTCAAATATTCCTCACTCAACGAGAGCTATTTTATGAGATTTTAAAAGATTGTCAGTCTTCTCACAGGCCTTGAAAATCTCTCTCATCGCCTGCTTCTAAGCTGCCATAAGTCAGTTTCACATGACTTTCTAAAACATGGTTTTGGTCTTGCAAAGCAGAGAGAAGCAGGAGTGCCTACAGCTGAATGCTTTCTCATTGGATTATAACAGAGAAGGGATCAGAACAACAAAAACAATATGGCAGTGGCCTTGGTGGGATTAGAAAGGTAAATCTGCAAATGTAGCAGTATTATCTGTTTTGCAGAGATGATAAATATTAAGATGAGTTGTTTAAAAAGCAGGTGACCATGGAAGCAGATAATTCTTCTGCCCAGAAGACAGAAACTGAAGTTGAGAACAGAGAAGCTGGAGAGGAGCGTGGTGAGCAGCACGCAGGTCTGCTGGTGAATGGAAAACCAATTATCATGAGAGATCAGTCCAAGATATAAATCCTATTTGTGTTAGCTTTTGTTACAAAATTTTTTTACACTAGGCTCCTATCTCCATCAGATAGATTTATTGGCACAGATCAGTCATTATGTCTGGTAACTTGAGCTAGGTGCCTTAAAGGAGGGACCCTGAACATATAAATCCTTGGGCAGTTATAACCTTACAATCTTAACTCCTTGTCCCTCACATGACAGTCTGGACCAATAGCAATAGTAGGGTCTGGGATCTTCCTGCTTTTCATGGGTTCGCTGTTTTGTTACCCAGTGGTTGTCATGAGGTCACCTTCACACCCTCTTAGGTTGGGTTGGGCGGGGCCTTCAGTCAGTTATGCAGTTCATATTATAACATGACTGTTACTCTTCATGTGCGTGATCTATGGGCTGTCCACTCTAGCTATTCATTTTGTAGTCCTTGTAAAAAAGAGTTGAGTCTGGTAGAACAAAATGCTCAGTAGTAAGTTGTCACCTGTGCTGTTCTGTGACAGCAACACCCCACTGAGTAGAGGGCATCCCTGGGACTAGGTGAAGCAGGGATATTTTAAATCAAATCTCTACTTGTTCACCAATAAAAAGCACACATCCATGCTCAATGTGAAGCAATTTAACCATGTAAATGAAAGAGAAGGATTGTGTATTTTAAAAACCCAAAACGGCAGAGTATTTACTCATCACTAGTAATGCATCTGCCGAACATTATGTTGCCTTTTGACAGTTAGCGTGGGATTTCCTCTTTGTTGTTTTTTTCATCAGTTGTTTCTATAGAAATACCATTTTTATCAGACTAGATGAAAATATCCTGAAATAACACACCTCTTCAGCAAATACAGATATTTCTTGCTTAGTCTATATATTGTATCCCTATCATACTGGGTTTTCCTCCTCTCATTACAACATGCAAATGAAACTCAGTTAAAAGTGAGTCACTGTACAACTGGGACTCCAGAAAATAGGCTCTTGTGAAAATTAGAATGGACAGTCAAGCAAATGTATTTCTCAAGTCAGGTCATTCAGACACTGCCTCTGAAGTGTGTTGCAGGTGAAAATCCGTATTTGCACAGATGGTGAATACGTTGTCATTGACAGTCACTGCTTCACAGAAGGCTTAAATGAAAATGGTCTTGAGCTGACCCTGCCTGACAATGCCCTCTGCCCCTACTATCAATGAGGAAAACAACATTTCTGAAAGACAGTTTCTCTGGGCTGAGGACAGTGTCTCCCTTGGCTGCTGCTGTGGGATCTATCTGACAAAATCTGAGTGACGTAGTCAATGCATTCAAATCCACTGTCATAGATTTTACAGGAAGCCTGTCAAAGTGCCTAAGCCTGAGATTTCAAGCAATTTGAGACAGTTTAAAGCACTGGGTATGCTCACATGATTACTCTCCATGGCAGATCTGAAGAACTGGCTGTTTTGTTGGCATTAGAGTTTGTTCCTTTCTTCTTTTCAGATAATTTACTGTTGTATCATGGGGAAGACCTTATACTTTTGCATCTGAACAGGATGAGAGTGATGTGTACATGCTTTATCCAAAACCCATCTGTACTAGTCAGCATATATACTGAAAGGAGTGCCATGGGAAGCTCACCTCTCCCAGGCTTCAACTTTCCCACCTTGGGAGGGAACAGAAAGCATGGCCTCTGCAATGCTCTTGATTTAGGGAGGGACTTTTATGAGGGCAGGTAGCAATAGGACAAGGAGAAATGGCTTTATACTGACAGGGGATCTATTTAGATATTAGGAACAAATTATTCACTATGAGAGTGGTGAGGCACTGGAACAGGTTGCCCAGAGAAGATGTGGGTGCCCCATCCCTGGAAGTATTCAAAGCCAGGTTGGATGAGGCTTTGAGCAACCTGGTCTTGTGGAAGGTCAGGTGGAACGAGGTGATCTTTAAAGTCCCTTCCAGCCCAAAGCATTCGATGATTCTGTGAATATTTGATATAGATGCCTGCACAGAAGCAGTTCCTATTGCCAGTGGACCCAAGCCTGAAGTACTCAACTCTAAATAGCTATGCTAGTGCAGCTAGATCTGCCAAGAGTTTTTAACAGTGATGATCACAATGTCCTGATGATTTAAGTGATCTGGCAGAACTAACTGCAGTCACACAGAATTGGGTTTCCACCTTCATCTTTGGAAATGTAAAGGGCTGTGATGGGTAGCTGTGCCTCATCTACTTAAGTACTTTTCCATGAATCTTTATTAGGCCAGGGCAGGTTTCCCGTTTCCTTAGGAGTGATGTGAAAAGCTATGGGTTCCCAGAGGAGCATGCTGGTGGCATGCATTTCTGCTTCTCACGTGGCAGCACACTGCTTCACCCAGCCTTCTGGGAGGGGGAGACAAGCAGCCTAATGAGAAACAAAAGGACAGCTCAGAAAATGGAAGAGATACCTGGAAGAGAGGTATTCTAAGGAAGCTACCAGAACTATAGAACTATCACATGAGATATCTAATGCCTAAAGGTGGCTCTGATACATAGTGCTGCATCACTTTTAAATTCTGTTGCCACCATATAAATAGAAGAAATTACTTTGCCAGTCTTCCACGGGATAGGAGTTTGCACCCTGTATTTCCAGAGGCTCAGTGCTTGTGAGGTTTGGAGTATGCATGGCAGCCGGACAGGACTGTTCCCTCACTGGTGGTATTTGGTGATGGAAGTGAAGTCAGCAGAAAGCTTCACCTGTACACGCTTTTCTACCAGGCTGACATGTAGGCATATTTCTAGAGTACTCTCTTATGCTCATTTTTTGCCTGACAACAAGTTCTCTTCAGTGTTGTGGGTTGGGGTTATTTTAATTCATTTTCAGGGGTATTTATGGCCATTGTGATCCCTCAGTTGCCTGAATCAGGAGCAAAGAAGATGACAGTGACTGAAGTAAAGCTCACTAGCAGAGAACCTCCCTCCTGTTAGTGACAAGTAGTACCATTAGCAACACCAACATTTTAGAGCCCTTTTCTTCGGCAACACAATTACAGGAGAAATGTCAGAGGTCACTGCAGTGCTTGCTCAGTGCTCGTGTTGGAGCATTGATTGCTCAGGTGCATGTGTTGCACCTTTCCATTATGGTTTGTCACTGAGGGCCATGCTTTTTAAAAGTCTGTTTGGCACTGGACAACAGCCCTGAGTGCTGGCAGACTGCCTTCTAGAGACACACAGCAGCAGCAACTGCCCAGCTTTCTTCCCATGGGAAAACGTTGGTAACTCTCCAAATTATCAACGTGGCTCTGGAACGACACTGACCAGATGGCTGGTTTGCATCAGAAGTCATAAGCTATGGAAGTTAATGGATGGATTGGGGCTTCTGAGTTCAACTTAGGAAAGAAGTTGACCAAGCCCCATGATAGGTGTTTCCTGAGAAGGATGAAAGTTATTTCCTCATCTTCCAGCCACACGTGCAATATTTTGGTGCTTGGAGCTGCTGGTCATTTGCCAAGCCTAGGATTGCTCCTCCGGTCCATCGCTGTGCCTGAGAACCCTCTTTCCTATATAAGATAACAAAATATTGAAAACAGATTCTTTCAATGGTATCCCCTTTGATTTACAAAGCCCCTCAGCACTGTGGAGGAAGAATCTGGGGGCTCAAATTCCTCATGGTTGTCCATAGCACCCCATTAATATTGAGGTGTCTTTACAGTATTTGTAAAAAGAGTTTTGTCCTCATTTTCTCCAAAGCAGTTTGTGGACAGAACCTGGCTAGCATTAGGCTGAGCTGCCAAGTCCCACTGAAAAGCAGGGTACATCAGCTCAGGCTTGGAATGACATGAGCAGCAAGCATCAGCCTCAGAAGATGCTGGTGCACTATCATAGACGTGACCTTTTGCTACTGCCTGTCTCTCAGAACATCTGTCCAGTTTTGTGCAGGTCTCTTCAGCACACCTGGAACAGGAAATGTCAACACCTGCAGGAAACAACACCCCTGTGCACAGAGAAGGGCAGAGGCACATCTAGATCCTTCAGGTTGCCCATGGCCCTTCCTGTCCTACCTGGGATTGAGATTATCTGTTCTATCTCCATCAGAGGAGGTTGGTGAAGCAGAAAAAGAGAGATGTTGGATTCTGCTTCAATACAGCAGAGGAACAACCTTTGCTTTTTCCTAAATGCTTCTTGGGAACAACTCAAGAGAATACTGTGGGGAATGATGAAGCTCTTGGTGACAGTGATAGGGAAAGAATTAGGAAAGATTTCTCAGGACTTAAGAGGTTGAAAAATCTGGGAAACAAGTTGTGGGGGGTGGTGATTGTTTAGGTATTGGAAATAGCACGTCAGAAGGAGTTAGATAAGGTAAAGAGAGAAATAGGAGACAGGCGCCAAATTTGAAAGACACGAGCCAGAAAAATAGATGAGAGGAGAGAACATTTCATTCTGAAAGGAAAGAGCGAATGTCAGTGCAAATTCTGGCATATCTGCGCAATGTGGCAGTAACATTTCTAAATCTAAAGATTGAGCATAGGCATCACTGCCACCAGGAAAGAGATGGCAGGAGACCAGGCACAGACATCTGAGAGAAGAGGAGGGAAGCAAAAAGCCTAAAGTGTAGAGATGGGCTGCAAAAACTCAGGTCCCTCAGGACACCAAGCCTGCTGTTTACAGCAGGGGTGCCCCTGTGCCAGGGTGGTACCAATACCACGTGGCTCATTTCATACTGGTAATTGGAAAGGCATCACATGACAACAGGCTGGTGGTTCATCCCACTGTGATCCTCAGAGCTATGATCATCACACTCATTGTCAAAATGCCCCTCGATATACAGCGTCCTTTGTCAGCACCAACAGATAAGAGCATGCAAAGACTTTACAGCCTAAGAGCCTATATCGCCTTTGTCCTCTTTTCCTTCAAGAAGGCAGCAAACTACAAGCACTGGAGGATGTAATCCAAGTGCTAATAAATTATTGATGTCTCCCTTCAGCTTTTTACTTACTAAAAGGATATCAAAGCTCATTTTGTGAATGGTCCAGACAGATTCTCTTTTGCTATATCCACAATTTGATTCACAGATATTTCGCTAAGCGTTAATATTGAAGCAACACAGAGCTCTCTCTTTACAGGTTTAGCAAAAGATAATAGACATGTTTTGGATTACACAGACTCATAAATAGATACAGTGATATGACACTTGTAACTGCAATAGATGTTTGATTTTGTAATTTTAAAAAAGCAGAGCTTATTATTAACTAGGAATAGACTCTTTTTTAAATATTGAAGGCCTGTTGAGATCACTGTATTTACTCCTTACAGATAGTCTGCATAGTTCTTTGGCAGCACATACAAGTCATAGGACAGTAAGACTTAGTTTATATTTAGCAATAGCTCCTCTCTTCCAATATGCCTATTTGCATAAGTGAACTAACAAACCATCTGTATTGGAAATAGTCTTTACATTACTGTCAGCTTTGGGACAGTATGTGGCAGTTCTTTAACACGATATATTAATTTATGCTGTTTTTGGAGCAGCAGAGACATAATTTGAAGCCCTCATACTGCAATTTTCTGGGTAGGAGTCTCGCTGGAACAGAAGGCTTAGTTTTTCTCTTTCAGTAAAGTACTCTGCAAGTTTTGATGGCCAGAAATGCTCAGGATCTTCGTATGTGTCTCATCTTAAAGACAGATACCAGGCTTCCAGGTATATCTTAAAAATGGTGCCAGCTCTTTGCAAATTTAGCCCAAATGCCATCTCTCACTAAACAGCAGAGCAAAATTCTGCCTGCTAAGTCAGTGCAATGGCCCAGCTGATCTCAGAGAAAGGATTATCAACATTTTTACAGTGGCATGCTCTGAATGACAGGGTGCTGATCTTAAACTGACACAAACTGCAGTTCCTGACTGCACCAGTTTCTTGTTGCTCTGAATAGAGGCAGCAAAGCTACACGTGCATGTTGTCATTGTTCCTTGCTGGCTCTTTAGAAAGATTGAGTGACCAGGCACAAATCCCAGAAGGGAGAGCTGATTTTTGCAATATGATATACATATTTTGCAAGCCAGACCGCAAATTGCTTATCACATTTTTGGTGCTACATACATAAATATTCATAATTAATCTGTGTTAGAATAGAGTATAAAGCTTCTAAAGAACAAAAATAGCCCCTTCAGGCATCTCATAGCAGTGACACTGATCCCCTGCATTTCTGAAATTAAAAAATGAGCTTCTTTGCACAGATTTGCAGTAGTCCCCGGAGTTCAAGCTTCCCTTTTTGCCCTGTTCCTTCAGTTTGTGAGGGCGACCTTGATAGCAGAGATTGATACTTTGAATCTGGAGCTACAGAGGTGGAAATAAAGACCACCTGGTGAGAAATGACATTTCCAAAGCTTAAATCTCAGGGATAGTTAACTTCATTTTCCCTTCTCCAAATCTCTTTTATCTCTAGGCTTTTTTCCCATATTTTAGCTTCAGGTAACAGCAGAATTCTGATGGTATGGCAGGTGGGAAGATGTATATCCATGTGTCTTCCAGATTGAAAGCCTGAATTCAACTGGGGGCTACATATCCTCAGAAACAACTTCCTCTCTTAAAGGTGGAAGGGCCAATTAGTCAGTCGTTGAGACTGCTGGCAGCTGTTAGCCAAGCAGCAGTCAGGATTGGTTTAGATGAAATAAATCACAGTTTATTCAACATCAAAAACAGAGTGTCTGTGGAAATGAAAATAAATTCATGAAGCTGTTCAGGCAGCCCCCAAGTCCAGTGGGTATCAGATGTATTTAATAAATAAAAGCAACCATTTGGACTGGGATGGCAGACAAATCTGACAGCCTGAGCTGTGCCAGGTCTTTGTTTTCTGTCCTTGTCTGACTCAGCTTTTGAATATGATGCTCTTACTCCTGGGCTGAGTGGCTTGCCAAGCTGACACCTTTTTGGTGCACAGCCTCTCCCTCCTGTCTGTACAAATGGGGGCCCCAACTTCTGAAAATTGTCAACCCTTTTGCCTTACTGAATGGGGATTCTTCTTCACAGCTGCCTCGTGATACACTAAAGCCATTTTTTCCATCTCCCTTCATGTTGCCTTTAACTAGGGCTTTTAAACACTCCTTACAAATAGAAATTTGGCACAAATATAAAGTTCATCCCCAGTCTCTCAGTGCAGAGTTTTCTGGCTTGGCACATTTCCCTTCTAACCACAACACCTCATCATGCGCCAGCACCCATTCCACAGCATATTTAAGGGTCACTAAAACCACCTAGACAAACACGAGCTGACAAGGCAGAACACTTTTAATATCTCTCTTGCCCAACAGATCTTGGTGGGTATGTCACAGGCACTCCTTATGCATTCTTTTTGGCTCCTTTCTGTGTCCTAGATGTGACCCACTCCCTGCCCATCTGCTGACTACCTTATCCTCCAGAGATTTCCCATTGTACCACTTACAGAGAGGAAACTGAGTATTTTAAATGTGCATTTTCATGTGGTTTATAAACTTGCATTGTAGTCCCTTCTACTATGCATCTCACAGCTCCTCTCCAGGTCTGAGAGAAGTAAAAGACAGACTACTTTGGATGTGTATATTGGATGCAGCCAAAGAAATGCCATTTCTGCCAGGAGGAGATGTCATCAGGGGAGGACAAGGCAGGTGTATCTATAGCTACAGTGGCAGTTACTGCTCTGCAATGTAAGCCAGAGATATGTGAGGCAAAGTGAGTTTGTTGATTGTCTCTCATGGACATCTTGCACCCCCAAGAATGGGTAGATTTCTCAATCCAGCATCAGCCAAGGCTTCTCCAATGCAATGAATATCCTAAAATTCAGATGTAGCAGAACCCAATACTTTTGGAAAATCCAGGTTCTGGGTTTTTTTGCTTTATGCATTCACACACCACGAACCATTCTCTGCTCTACAGTCCTTCTAAATAATCTCTTATGCAGCCTGAATGCCTTGAAACTGGAGTGGTGCTTTCCAGAGCAGCATGCCTGAAAAAGCAGCAAGCATGTTGTGACAGGAGTTGAAGTATGAATATTAAAGTCAAGGTTGATGCTTCAAGAGTGTTCACTTGCCTGTTTGCAAGATTTTTATGAAGGATTTAAACTATATGCTGCTCTAGGGCACAGAGAGAGAAATGGATCAAATGAAATGAGCCTCACAAGAGTGTGATGAAACATGAAGCAAACATGCCAAGGTAAGATGGTGCAGTACACCAGTCCTGATCAGCAGGAGAGCCAATCATGACTGGATGCACTGAACACAGGATGCAAGCAAGAGGAAGAAATATTGACAGGGCAGGGAGTTTGCAGGAGGCTCTAATTGTGGGGGAAAACCTGTGCAGGAGGCAGATGAAACCAGAGGAGAGGCTCAGGCCGTAGAGAGGGTAGGAAGGGGCAGGAGCAGCTGGGTGCCTCCATTTCTTCTGCCAGCTACTCCCCCGAGAAAAAGGAGGTGAAGGTGGAGAGCAGGGCCAAGGCGCGGGGGCAGCCCCAGAGCTCCGTCCCGACAGCGCTGCCCTGTGCCCGCGGTGCGCAGGTCCAGCGAACAGGGAGGGGAGTGGGGCATTGTCGGGCTGCTCCGTGAAGGACGGCTTCGGAGGAGCAGGCTTCCTCCTCCTGCCCCTTCTGCTGCGGCTGCTGCGGGGCCGCGTCCCGCCGCCAGCCCGGGCGAAGTCCGGGCGCTGGGGAAAAGCGGGAGAAGTGGCCGAGGTTGAGCTGCGGGCGGCGGAGGAGGGAAGACGCGCTGAGAGGGGGGTGGCCAGCGGCG
>VZRR01008220.1:69278-156124 GCA_013398015.1 Oreocharis arfaki | reverse complement strand
CAGCGGGGGCGAAAGGGGGCCTGCCGAGTGGAAGTTTGGCTAAATGAGCCCCTTGGGGTTTGGCCTAGGACAGCCTACCTCTTGCCTGGGACTTGTGAAATGGTCAAGGAGACTGCAGCTCTGCGAGGCGCTGGTGGAGGTGGCCGGAGGGGCGCACGGAGCATGAGAAGGGGCTTGCAGTCTGGGGTTCTGTGGCTTTCAGGTGTTTGGGGGCAAAGGAGGAGGTCACGCCTCTCCTTTTGCCTTGGGGCCTAAGCACTCCTGTTGCCTAATCTGCAGCAGAAAAACTGTGGAGAAAATACAGCGTAATACATTTCTTGAGATCATCTGTGAAGCGCTTACTGTGGCCTTGCACATCGCAGAGAGGGAATAATGGATGTGTCTGAGTGTTGACACAGAATCCTGAGACACAAGGTATTGGCCAGACGGAGCTGCAGGGCTGTGAGACAGTAGGTGACAATGTATGTGCGCTATCCTGCACACTCGGGACAGCAAGCTGTCCTGTTTTAGAAATACCTGGGATTTTCTTCTACGCCTAATGTAGCCTTTGCTTCCGACAGTTTTGGTAGGTCTGCCATTTATGTCAGGTAATCCATATGCAGTTCATGGAAGTGAGTGAACTTTCTTCGTAATATGGACTTTAAAACGGATGTACATGCTCCTAGAAATGCAGAGAGCAGCCTTAAAACAGGCAGAGAAAATTAAAAACAGAAGTGAAAGCAGCCCTGGAACATTGCTGTGTGCAGTTAGTTTGCTTAAAGCTTTTGTTAACAGGTCCCATGGCTCATCAACAGTCATATAATCCTGTAGTCAAAATCCAGTAGCCTCAACAAAGCCTCTGTGAAGCTGCAGGATATTTTGCATAAAACCAAACAGCAGTTTTTAAACTACCTATAATTGAAAATTGACTTTACAGCTCAGGTTGAAAAAACTATCATCCATGGGTGAAAATTAGCGTTTTCTCCTGTTCGATTGCTTTTTAAACACGTGACACAGTTTGCCATGAAGAGCTGTGACTGGATCCAGAATACAGCTGGTGTTCCAGCAGAGGAGCACACCAATGTAATTACAGCCCTGCAGATGATCAATAGATATTTAATGCTGGAAGGGATCTTTTGATTTATTTGGTCTAGGACCAGGAGCTACTGAAGGCTTTCCAATGTATTAAGTCCGCCATAAAAACATCTAAGCCATTTGTAGACATGAAAGCACTTGATCTCTCTGCTAAGCACTGTCTCTGTCTTGCTTCGTTCATCCTGTTCTCAGTTTTTCTTCTGTTCCAACACAATCATTTGCACGTTTGAGTCTATATCTCAAATGTCTGTGATATCTTAACGCTGCAGTCCTACAATGTTGGTCTTTCCTCATGCCTTCCCCATCACCATGTAAATAGTCTTTTTGCACCTGGGCCTGCAGTTGCACGTAAATTCCCTGTATTGGTGTTAAATGGGCATTTCATGGGCTCCTCTGTTAAGCCTTGTCATTTATGGATTTCACTTAGATCAAGTGCATGGACCTAAATGCTAACAACGACTGAAAATTGCCTTTATTGGATATTAAATCAATGTGAGATACAACACTGAGCTAGTAACAGAGAATGTGTCTGAAGTCCAAGTTTTTATTTTTGGAAGAAGGACAAGCGAAGGTGCAGCTGCATAGCAGGAAGGAGAGCAGCAGTTCAGTTACCTACCTTGGCTCTTGTCCTCTTCTGCCAAGGACCACATAGGTTTCCTGCTGACTTTGCTGAATGTCAGAGCAGGCCCTCAGATTACCTGACAGTGTTCTGATTTGGGTATTTTTGTACTGAAACATTAATTTCTTGAGCTGAATGTCCTGGAACAGATGTGCTTTTGTTATTAGTGTAGGGTTCTACCATTCCACCTACTCTTGTGAAGAGGAATCAAGGTCTTTCAGGGGAGGGTATGCAAAGGATTCATTTTACCAAATGTTTCAGCAGTTATTGCTGGAGATTGATTCTCTGGAGATACTTGCCTTTGTTTTCCTCTCTGAAATAGCAGAACCTGCTGCTCTGTACTGCGCTGGTTAAACAGTAGGCTGGCTATTTTTATTGTTACTGTGACAGCCTATACCTACACCAAAGAGGTGATAGTGACTTTTCTTAATTTCTGACAGTTTATACCTCAACAGGGAAATGGTCTTAAATATTTAAATCTTTAAAACTTTGTTGGAAGTCAAGAGGGTTTTTTTCAGGAAAGCAAAGCTGGTGAGTACAAACCTCATTTTTGGTTTCCAAAGCCAAGTAATCACTGAAGAAAGCTGAAAGCAGCAGCCACTTGACATTTTGAAATATGTATTTGTCTTGTCTGTACTGGCAAAGTCAAACAGCACTTGTCCATGCCTGTTTTTATCTTTTCTTCCATATTTAAGAACTTAAATTGGGTATGACATAATGTAATCAGTTAAGCTATTTAAATAAAAGGAAAACCTCATGGGTCAATTTTCCTGAAACCCAGTCATTGGCTTTCTGATGGAAATTTTACAGAAAAGAGGGGCCACTTAAAACCACCTCATTTGCCTCATGTTGCCACTGTGTAACACAACAGGGGCGAATTTGTAAAGTGCTACTTGTGGTCACAACAATGCCAAAGGGGTGTTACAAGTTAAGAAGACATACATAGTGCTTGTTTGCAGGCTACAGTCTTACAGGCTGTCAGGTCAAAAGATAGCTGGGACCTTTCCTCTTCAGTGTGCCACTGTAGAGACACCCTCTGCTTGGGGCATTGATTCCATTTAGTTATCCAGCTTTTTTATCCTTTTCTCCCAACATATATTTTATTTGTCAGGGCTTATTTTATGGCATTGAAAACACCAGGCATAAAGCCCTTAGTAACACTCTCTTTCCAACCTCAGTCAGCTTTAAATTGTCCCCATCTATGGGCTGAGTTGTACCCAGGTGGATGAGAGGTTGAACAAAAGCTGCGGAGAGACCATTGAGTATCAGTCTCCAGAGGGGGGCTATTTCCTTGTAAGCTTCCCCCTTCAAAAGCTGCACAAGGCACTCACACAACAGACACTGATGCCCAGAGAAGGGCAGGAAATGTGAGACGTGATTCCAGGGGAAACTCTGTTTTTCCTTCTCCTCGGCTCTTCCAAACCTCATGCGAAAACCTGCTCAGCTAATCCCCTGAATGATAGGTGCTGCCTAGCCTGAGGGGAGGCTGTCACCATCCCAAGTGAGTATGATTGACCAAACAGCTATCTTTTAAAGGTAAGATGCATGATATTCCCCCTCTTGAATGAAGGTCAAATAGGACAGGCCCCTTTCTTCCCCTCGTGCCCTTGATCTGTTCAGCAGACAGAAACCGAAGAGTGCTCCTCATTCCTTGATCCAAATTATTTGCCTCATAGAGACAAAGGAGAAAGTCCATCAGGAGTGGCAGTATTTTCCATGATCCTGCAGTCTCAGGCAGTATTTGCATTGCAGATTCTCTCATAAGAAAATCCATGCTGAGCTATTGCATCTTTTTTTCTGCTTTTGTTCTTTTTGTTGTCCCACTTTATCTTCTGATCACGTGTCTGTTCTTGGTGCCCTGGAGTTGGCTGTCTTCTCTGCAGTTCACATGAGAAACTGTCAAGAGTTTTTAAAAAATAGATAGGAGATACCAAATGAATGTATCTGAGCTCTGAAAGGCAGCCTGGGCTCCAGCTGTGTGAGCCACTACAAGGCAGAGTCTTCTGCTCCTCACCACTGTGGCTGAGAATGAAGTGAGTTGCTCCTTCAGGCTGACTTTTCCCATCCCTCCAGCAAAGGAATTTTCTCTGTGAAGCACTGGACAGTAGCAACTGTGGAGCTCGTGGAGCTCTGCTACTGGAGAGTTACAAGGACAGTTTAGGCAAATGGCTGTTAGGTGTGTAGATGTCGCTTCAGGGGAAAGGGACAGAGTAGATGCCTCGGTGGTAGGTCCCCTTCAGACTTGGTTTCTAATGCTGTTCTTTCAGGTGGACAGACAGTCATCTGGTACTGGTGGAAAAGCAATGGGTGTGCACACTTTTTGGAAGCCCAAAATACTCTTCTTGTTCTCCCTTTCTCACTTCAGAGATCCCAGAGGATGATCTCCCTCAAGAAGGGAAATATGGATACCAAGGATACTTTAAAATCAGTGCAAACCAAGAGTGAGGTAGGAGGTATTTTCTCCCTGGGAATGGAGCACTTTCCTAGCACTTCCTCTAATCTGTTTCTCCCGCTTGGAAGAAAATAGCTCAAATCATTGCCAGTGACCAGGGACTTCGTGGAAACAGAGAGTAAAATGAGTAAAATATCCCCAACTAGTTCATAATGAGTAGGGCTTGTTTCTTTGTGTGTCCTAACACATTGTCATGACTTTACACCAAAAGTAGTGGCTGCTGAGCTATCACGAGCACTGTGAGGCCCTTCAGTTGTTACAGTGACACTGTTGTGACACGGCAGATAAGGCTGTGTCTGATTTTTCACAAGTTCTACTTTTTGGATGAAGTGTGGTTGAGTAGTTAATTAGTTTTTAAGTTCTAATAATGGAAAATAGAGTTTGCTTTCAGACTCCAATCATTCATTGTGCTCCTCTGAGCTTAAGACCTGTAAAGTTAAAAATAGCACATAGTGAAACTTTTTGAGGTCAGAGTTGCTGTAACAGCTCTGTTAACTCCCCAAAACTCTAACGGGGCAGCTTCATTTCAGCAGCACTGCACAGGGGAGCCACCCATGTCTTATAGTGAGGGTGCTGCTGCAGTGGAGCTGGATGGGTCTCTGCCAACAGCACCACACAGGGCAGGGCAGGGGCTGAGGCTGCCTCTGGCAGCCACCATCCCTGAGCACTGGCTGCTCTGCCCACAGCACGTGTCTCCTGCAGTAAAAGCAAGGAAGAAAAGTGTCCTGCCTGAAACAGGCAGGACAGATGACAAGTGGGAAGGATGGAAGAGCCTGGCTGTGCATGGCACAGGAAGCTGGCAGCCTTCCTAGTGTGGAGTTAAGGTTGTGAAGCGGTGTCTGACGTAGCTGGCAGCCTCTCTCAAGGTGCTACGCGTGGCAGTGGGAGAGGATGAGGGGGCTCACTCCCCCTGAAATGTGTGAACTTTCGACCTCTGTGGTTTTACGTCAGGTGAATAATGTAGAGAATCCCAACTCACACCGAGCACAGTTCCTGCACAGCTGAGGTGTTGCACATCCCAGTTCAGCATTCAGCCAGCAGAGGCCTTGTTCAGGAAGGGCTGGTAGTACTGGGCCTCAGGGAAGACGGGCTGGAAACAGCCACCAGCTGGTGAGAGCAGGGCCTGGCAAGGTAGGAGCTGACAGCAAAGGGCAGGGAGCAGGTCACAAAGGGTCCTACTTCTGGCAAGGAAGCCAAGGGTGGGTAATTGATGTGACTGGGAAATGTGGGGTCTGAATAACCTGACCTTTCCAGGGAAGAGAGTGGGATCAGTCAGAGACTTCTGCAGGTCATGGCTTTATGAGGGAAGTGATTTGTGGCGATGGATTTATTGCTGGAGGCCTTCTTCATACCCGTGTGATTGATTGCCCTTAGGAGCTGGCCTGAGAATTGTGGAGTACAACACGCCCACAGGAACAAGCCATGCCATCTCCCCCACCCTGCAATGGGCACAGAGCACCATGGAGGCAGGGGTGGTAGCATCTGCCAGTGCACTCGTGCCAGCGTGAGGGTTCCTCTAAAGACTGAAAATAAAGAGAACAGCTCCCTTATGGCTTCCTAGAGATGAGGTGGCCAGGCAGAAGTGCCAGTACCTGGTGGAAGAGGAGTGTACTGAGTGTGTGTGCTGAAAGGGTGGGGATGACAGTCTGTCTTCAGGCCTGCAGTGTTCCAGGGTTCTCTGCAGGGGACTGTCTGTCAGCAGGCCAGGGCAGGAGCTAAATCCTCTGCTTCCCACCACCTCGTACTCAGAGTGGCAGGGTGCAACAGCTCACATGCAGGTGACGTACCTTCCTGGAGTGTGCTGCTGCAATGCTCATGTGAAATCACTTTATAAGTGCTGTTTTTTCAGTGTCTTCAGGAGGTGTAAGAAGGTGTGCTGACAGCATGACATGGGTCAAAGTCAAGGCAAGAAATAAAAGCCAGGCGTCCTGGCTCTCAGGATCCCTTTTAACCGTTAGGTTTTTAAGTGGATTTTCAGTGAAGTTTTCACCTGCTGTGCTGTCACATATTGCTGCAGAATGTGTCACAGAGAAGCAAGAGAGAGAAGTGATATTTATAATGAAAACTTGTTTCTCCCAGGGAAGCATTAGCTGCTGGGATACTCCCTTATCTTAACCGGAGCACCATTATAAAAACCTGACAGCGCTGAGGTCACAGCTGTGTTCAGCAAGGTGCAGAGATGGCTAAACAAACTCCAAATCTAGCAGAGCAGCTGAAGCCTGAGTAGGGGCTGGGTGTTACTGCGAGGGATGCTCACCTCAGCAGTATGAGGGACCTGGCATGGCCACAGCCTGAGCTGCAGCAGCCCAGCACCGTGGGGCTGGCACTGCCTCTGCTGAGGTGTGGTTGAAGGGCTCTGGCTGGGAAGTCACACATGGGAAGGCTGGAAGTTGACAGTTCGAATCACAGAACCATGTTTTTCTAGTTTTGCTAGATATAAGGATGGCATGGCAAATAAGGGTGAATAAAAATAAAACACCATGTTTCTGGGCAAACCTTCATTCACAGGCCCCTTTGAAAGACTTCCCCAGACTTCACTAGAGTTTGGATCAGTCCTGGATCATATTTCCCCTGAGGACTTGAGAGTTGTTTCTATATCCTTCATTTAAATCTCAAGGTGTTCCCTTAGACCGAACAAAGATTAAAAGGGATTCATATTCATGAACTATTTTTCTCATTTGTGAAGTCTCTAAACAGACATTCAGTGACTAGGCTGCAAACTAGAGAACTGATGTGGAGCTAACACTCCTCCGGTTTCCTCCTCACAAGGATATCTTTCCTGCCTCTCTGCTTTTTCCCCCAGGGAAACTGGTCCATATTTGTTGTCCATCTTGGCTTCTGATCAGTCCCTCACTTCGCCACGTTGAGGCTGAGGGAAGGTTGGGCAGGACACAAGACCTGTGGCAGTGGTGAGAACACTAAGGCACAGGACATGCTCCTCAAGGATGAGGAGAGCACCAGTGACCCTAGGAACCTGGGAGTGGGAAGGAACAAGCTTCCATACACCACTGGACTATGGCACTGAGATCCTGGGCTGCAGGCTGATGGTGTGCACAGCACAGGAGAACACACACCTGCTGGAGCACAGCCAGCCTCCTCTCCCTGTTTGCTCCTCTCTCACCACTGGGGAGCTGCATCTCCGTTGTAAAGGTGGGAGTGAAGCAAACATTACAGGATTCCTGTTGAACCCAGCTGAGACTTGGACAAGCACAGGCTGGCAGATAGCTACTCTCCTCTTTTCCTTTCACTGCTGTCCCCATCCTTCAAGGACTGAAGCAGGGGGAGCTGGTCCCAGTATCCCTCCTGTTTTCCCTTGACTGGTGTCAGTTTTCCCTTTGTCTCAGCAAAGCCAGTGGTAACACCAGTGCACCAGTCAGCAAGCTGCACCTGGCTGATCCCGGGGGCTGTGGTGTTTTCATGGTGCCGGCGGCATGCCAAGGGTGCAGGGAGCTGAGTCTGGCTTTCACAGGATGGAGCACACAGCTGAGCATCGCTCCACTCTGCAGCCACGGGATGAACAGATGGATGGATGCTGCCAGCAGCCCTTTTTTAGGATGTCCCTGCGGTGTGGGAGCAGGGGCAAGGGCACCTGCCTGGACACCTCCGTGCAGCGTGGCTGGCTGTGGTGGGGGGCAAGCGGCTGCCTAGGCATGAGGCAGGCTGCAAAATGCCAAGTGGCACAGCTGTCTATGGCTCATGTCATTCACTTGGCCTTACTAATCCAACAGTGGCTGGGAACTGCATCCCAGGAGCTTTCCTATGGTTATGTGATGCTTTTATCAGTTAACTGGTAAGTGTTGAGGTAAGCCCTATACCTGTAAAATTTACCCCATGTCTACTGGATACCACCAATATTCAAGGAAGGGGAGTAGGTAGTATGAGCTAAGTATGATGGGTGCTTAAAAAGTAGAAAAAAGAACTGTTCATGGAGTTACTGTCTTATTCTGAGGCAGCTTGAACCCCAGCTTTCCTTTCCTCATGAACTCATACCCAGCATTGGCATTACTGGGAAAAATCCTCTGCCTCCAAGTAGGCTCTTTTTATTGGTACAGAGTCAAAAGCCAGTGGCAGCAACATCAGCAATTTGGGGGGCGGGGCAGGGGAGGGAGTGGAAAGCAGTAATTTTGTTAGTGCAGCATTTTGGTGATCTTGCAAAAAGCTGCCACAAAAATAGCCCTAATTTCTATTTTGTAAATGGTGACTATTTTGTTGCTAGGATTCCTTGGCAGTGAGGATGCAACTGCACAGTTTTCCTTGGAGCAGGGTGTGGAAGCATCACTTACGGATGTGTTTAGGGCCAAATTCTTCACAACAATCACATATGCACCCTTGTATTGTCATGAGTGGCTTTCCCATCCTGCTGCGATGAGCAGCATATGTGTTGGCAGGGATCCAAATGTGTTTTATTCCTGGGATTTCCTTTATTTCTGCATGAAGAACTCGGAAGTATCCTGCAGGACTTAATCCTGAATCTTACATTTTAGGGTACTGTAACTCCTTGTGTCTTAACCTCTGCTTTCCTCCTCTTCAGATGCTGGCTTGAATTCATGAGGATGATTGGTATGAAATAACAGACCGTCTTTGTGTGGTATTTCAGGGGCGTCCTAGCATCTGAAATTCAGGTGGATCAGCAAGATTTGTGTCTTTTCATAGTTCTGACTTGTCCTGTAATAGGCTCTGCTGTAGAAAGGATTTAATGCCACCATTTTGTGCACCTGCCTACCCTGAGGTGTTCCCCCTGACAGCTCCGCTGATGGAAGGAGGAGATTATGTGTCTGCAGGGATTTAAACAATGAGAAACCGGGCGATCCCTGCTCACCACAGGAGGGCAGTTGCCAAAGCGAACGCCTGAGCCAGTGACGCTGCAAACACGTGGAGTGCATGATGCAAGTTCTTATTTCCAAACCTAGTAACAGCATTTCTGCTATGCATTGACATCATGGCCCCCACCTGCAGGAATTTTTTATTCTCACGGAAGTTTTCGTGGCAGACGAGCAAATAGATGTGCAGCAACCAATCTCCTATGTGTTTAAGGACTGGAGGGAGATTATCTTTGGTGCAAAATGGCTTTTTTTGGTTGCCTTCTATCCCTTATATTTCCCTTTCCTTGCTACTGGCTCAGCAGGAGCTAGGGGTAATGGGCTTCTTGCCGTTCAATATGGATGGCAGGAGGCATTTTGTTTCAGGCTCCCCGGGAGGGGATTGATGAGATGGCTGTTGTAATATCTCCCTTTCTCCTTACCAGGCCTTATTACTGACACCCCATGCGGTGCCCAGATTGGGTCAGATGGTGGAGGAGCACTTCTGCCCACCGTTACACCAACGTCTGGGTTAGCACAGCCCATCAGGCTCCTTCCTCCCTGTGCTAATGAGCATCTGACCTAGGAGTTCATTTAGCCCTGGAAAGCAGTGAGAGGTTGCATTTTTGCAATTGTCATTTCCCTGGTCACCCTAGACTTCTTAGGCTGGTCTTTCAGCAGGATCACCTAAGGAGCTGGAAGATGATAGCTGCACCCACATCTGTTGTGTCTGCTTGGGGACAGAAGATAGAAATCTCCTTGTTCTTGCATCACCCCTGTCCACTGCAGAAGTGGTGGAGCCTTTTTCAGCACCAGAGGCTGGTCCTGGTGTCAGGGCTCTCCTCAGTTCTGATTAAGAGCACAGCCTAGGGCTTGTCTAGCAAGGACTCAGTGATCCTCTCTGTGTTGTCCTGCCACCAGGAGGTGGAACATTTTCCCCCGCCCTGTCTTGACCGAGATTTTGGAGTCTGTTATAGTTGGAGACAAAACTCTGCTTTCATCCAGATTCTGGTCACCACCTGCCAAAGCGTATGACTTGTGGTTATTGATTACTCTTTCCCTCTCAAGTATCTCATTGGGATATATTAATCACAAGCATAAATCCACAGAGGCAAATTCAGTTATGACTGGTGTTTATTTATCCACCATTTTATTCTTTTTTCTTATCTGATTTTATCTCTTTTATTGTAGTCCTCTCTCAGTGTTTTCCCCACTCCTTTTTCACCATGGACAGGAAGATCGTTCTTGCTAAATAAGAGCGGAAAAAAATTACAAGAGTAACTCCTTGCTTACCTGAGTAATCCCAAGATGTGGGGTTGCTTAGTTGTTGAAGACAGTAAAGTCACCCTGTGTAGCCCCAAAGCCAGGTCTGGCAGAGAGCAGGGGCATGCTGTGGTGCCACATCCTGCTGAGACACAGCTGCAGCATTGACCCTGCAGCATGCTGTCACCTCTGTGGGAATCTCTGGTCCGATTTATGACAGCCCTATCCTACACCCCAGGCTGTGGGGAGGAGAGAGGGGCGCAGATCTGTCTTTTGGAGAAGTTCCCAGCAGCGAGAAAGCAGCCATTCAGGAGTATCTGGTTCCAGGTCATGGATGGGCCGGGATAACTGCTGGCTCATAGGATGCTTTGGTGCTGTCAAGCTCAGTGCTGCCTCCATTAATCTTCACCCAGGTCCTTTCTCTGGGTTTGATTCCCTCCTGCCCCTGCCCAGGCTGTCTGGTCTCTATCCTCACCTGCCAGCACCCTCCCCCTGCCTCAGTGGCACTGGCATTTGGAGTGTGTCTTGGCTATCCCTTTCCCTCTTCTTCCCACCTTCCATATTCCCCCCTTATTTCTCTCATTTGTTCAGGCCACGTCTTTGCTACACTCTGTTTTCTCTCATTCTTTCATTTTAGACATGATAGCATTTTCCTTCTGCAGATTTGCAGCTCTTGAGATCAGCCACCAAGGACAAACGCATGCGGGATTTAAAAGGACAGGAAATGCTTTTGACGTGATTTCCCCAAAGGAGAATTTTAGTGCTTTTGAAATTGGGGAACACAGGTACCTGTCTGTGAACCAGGCACAGACAGTCAAGCATCGGCCCCAAACTGTCCACAAAACAAATAGAATAAATTCGTGCTGCGGCAGCATATTTTCTGCTTATACAGCTCCTGCTGGAGTTTTCAAGGAGACTGAAGAATAAAGTCTGACTGAAGAGGAAAAAGTCATTTTTGTCAATAGACACATATGGAGAAATAGCAAGGATGAGGCAAAATTATTGATCAAATGTTTAAAAAACATGACTCCAAACCAATTTGGTGTATTTCCGTTCGGCATCAGAGGCTATTTCTTCCCGTTCTATTGGTGTCAGCTTGGCAACTTTCAGTTCAAATTTATTGTGCCAGTCAAAATCAGCAAGGGACAAAGCAGGGGGTTTTTTCAGTGTCACTGTAACCATTTGCCCACCATGAGCACTACTGAGGCAGCTAGAGAGATGCTTCAAGCCCACACTGCTACCACAGCTACTTCTGGAGTAAAATACAGCTACTGATGAAGGTCATACAGTAACACCAAGCTAGGTGATAATGTGCTCTACTGAAGCTTTGGGAGGGTTTCTCTTAGTATTGTATGCAGAACTGCTCATGGAATTATTCCTGGCAGTGAACCCTGGAAATGTGAGGAGCACCTCAGTGTCAACTTACAGATGTCCACACACAGATGTCCACACAATGCTTACAGCCTTGTTTTTGCAATTGACATTTAGCTTTGTGAAAACAATTGTGTTGTATAAGTTAATGGGGTATTTCGCCATTAGACTGGCAGAGTTCTCCAGGAGTAATTACCAGTTTTGACACTGTTCACTGGAATTAAGCATAAAATCACTGCTGGTAACACTTACAGTTGGCACAAACATTAGCAGGCAAGTCTATTGTGATGAGATGAGAATTCTCCTTAGGGATCTCCTTCATTTGATAATTTAGTTACTCTGTCCAAAGCCAAGTCTGAAGTTACACATTTCAGGGTGGAGAGTGCAGCTAACTTTTCAGCCGTCCTCAGAAACAGTGACTGCAAAAATACCTGGTACCCAAGTGAGTGAGAGGTTGAACATGAACTTCTGGGTCGTTGCTGGGCAGAAATCTGCTAATGCAACCCTTGAAGACAGTAAAAAGGGGGAATGAGTGGGAGTGGAAGGTGATTTTATGTTCTGGTATGATGCCAGTGAACTAAGTGCTGAAGTCCTGTATTTACTTGCAAGGCACAGACTTAAGGATCTCAAGGTGCTGAAGAGAGAGCAGAGCCCCAGGAAGAGCTAGAGCAGTGAAGTCAAGGACTTGAAGACCTTGGCTCCTTTAAACTGTCAAAAAGAAAGCTGAGAGATGTCATAATTAGAATGGAGAAGTATCGTCAGAGTGAGAAGACAGTCGTATGAAAGGAGTCTTTCATCCGTTGGAGAATGGGCATCCTCACTGCCGTGAATGGGGGCTGAAGTGAGACAAAATTACAAAGGCAATAGGAGTTCATCACCAGAAGAAATTTCAACAGGAATTGCAGGTTCTTCATTTCTTTTAGGTTATCAGTCAAAACAGTGTCTTTATGGAAGATGAGCTTTTACCACCCACTAGTTTCTGGGCTGTCCATAGGATGGCAGAGTGAAATTGCATTGTCTGTAAGATACAGAAGCTATGAGGAGAAGGTGTAGTAAATTGGGTCTGTAATATACGTTGGACCTTCCTGGCCCGGCATAACCATGCCAAGTTGGTAGGAGAAATGTCTGTGGCTACCTGTAAGGGCTGAAGAACTGTCTGGTTGCCCTGTCTCCAGTAAGAACCCCTGCCACTAGTGGATGTCTAGTGTGGTGAGTCCTGCTATCAGGCAGGCTTGTATCCAGAGGCCAGCAAAAGCAGTGAGCCAACATTGGCAAAACAGAGGCACCAGAGTTTCAGGTTAGGCATGGTGGAATCAGTCTGGATGGGCTTCTCTGAGTGTGGCCTTTCCTCCTCCTGCTTCGTGGGGAGCTCTGTTAGAAGAATGGGGATAGCCAGACCACCTTGACTTGTGCCTTGAGGAATTAATTTGTTCTGTGTACCCATCAAGGGAAAGGGGACCTAGAGTCACAAGCACAATTTGCTTATCCAGAAATGTGTTGTTCTCGTTCTTTAGCATCAGTGTTACATTTTGAATATGCCTTTTAAAGAAAAAACAGAATTTGAGGCAAAGTAATTCTTTTCATTCTTGGCCACCCCCAATGCAGTCACTTTCAGGCTCACTTAGGGTAGTTACCAGCTACAATTTACCTATCAGTGTCTTAAATCTGCTCACTTGTGAGGAGTCAGGGGATGGGTCAGAGAGCCAAAACCCTGGCCACCAGGCCTTTGCTCCCGCCACCAGAGCACGCTCAGCTCCAGGTATTAAGCAGGGGATGTGCCAGGCTGTGCACACCCCCTCGACTCTCTCTCCACCCCTTTACACTAGGCAAGAATAACAGCCGAAATCTGCACACTCCTACAACACAGAGCACGGTTGAATGGTTTTAATTATGGTTGCTGCAGCCAGAACCTGACCTGGCTGCTGTTGAGCCAGGAGGAGCTGGGTGGGTATGCCTGTGCAAAGGAGGCTCCACCTCAGCCCTTGCAAATAGGCTTTTGATCTTGGGCATCTGCCATGAGAGGGAGCCTTTGAAGGCAATTGCCCTTTCAGCCACTGCCTGGATGTTCTGTCATTTGCAAACTGAGTTTCTTAAAGGAGAAATAATCGAAATGTTGCCAGCCTGGAAACTCCTGTCTGCTACAGGTGTCAGTTGAAATTCCAGTTCTCCATCAGCAGTTGGGGCTTTCCAGACTATTTGCCAGCATCTGTGGCCACAAATTAAATAGCATCTATCATTTCAGTGTCTCAGAACGCTCCACACCACCACTCAGCAAACAGACCATATGGAGCTGGCTGAGTGGTGCACAGGTCCTTTGCTCTGTCTGAGCTTTCTGGAGATGATAGGCCAAAAAAATCAAACACAGAGGAACGCTGTGGGGCTGACTGACTGCCTGAGGCTAGGGACAGCTCAGGGCTGGCTATCCCTAAACCTTGTCACTCTCCACAAGGTTCACAGCACAGACCCCCACAACCCTTCCTACACATGCCACACCTCTCTCATGGCATTTTGCTCATTCATGCTGAGATCTACCAAAGAATTTGGAAAATATTTTTTGGTCACTGTTTTTAAGTGTGAATTTTGGCATGCGATTATGGATAGTTTCGGTAAGAGTTTCCAATCCAGTCAGGTGCAATGAGAAGAGAGGCCTCTGAAAGCAGTTCAGCAGCATGCCAGAGCCTAGCAGGATGTTATTTACAGCGTGTGTATTTAATGCAGCTTGAAATTCATAAACAGTGACACTGACAGTTCAGCTGTTCTGCTTCATGGCATTCCATCCAAAACAGGAGATTTTTGCAATTTGTACTGTCATCAGAAATTTGTTGGGACCTTTTGGGTGAAACATTTGATTTGACAAATCCATTCCTCTTCACAATACGTGGATGTAGAATCACAGAACAGTTTGTGTTAGAAGGGACCTTCGAAGATCACCTTGTTCCTGCCCCCTGCCTTGGACAGGGACATGTTGCACTAGACGAGGTTGCTCAAAGCCCATCCAACCTGGCCTTGAACACCTCCAGTGAGGGGTCATCCACAACTTCAGTGGGTAGCCTGTGCCTCATTTAGTCTGTCAAGATGTTTCTCAGGTCAATGGTGGAAACAAAGCCCAAAGCAAAGCCCCCCACAAGCAGGAGAGGGAGGATATCTCTCTTGATTTGGGTTAGAGAACCAAGCCCTTTAGTCCTAGCTGGCGGACAGAGTGCCTGGCAACTGAGCTTCCATCTATTCTAGTCTCTGGCTCTGGCTTTCCGTCAGGCTCTCTGTCTTTGCTTTCTTCAATTATGTTTCTCTGTGAAGATTTTCCAGGGGTTATGCTTTTATTCCACATCAAAACAACACAGATGCCACAGCATTCCTCAAAGGATACAATTCCTGTTCACTGGCTAGCCCAAGTTATCATGGAAATTATTAGTTTCCTTAAGCATTTATTGTACTCATCCAGAAGTACAAGCTTGCCCTGTTTCAATCTGAAACACAATGCACGGAAAGGAGAAAATTCCACACAGTACCACAAACATCATTCTTGTAAGAAGGTGGTAGGTTAATTAATAAAGTCTGGGAGCCACTGGTTTAACATATTAATGAATTTGTTATGCAGAGAGAGATGAAAAGATATATTTCCTTATTAGATTTTTGAATGTCTGATACCTTTATTGTAGTTATGTATTTCATACCTTTCTTACAGTGTTTCTAATAGTATAATTGTTTCAGCAAAGGGTAGGAGAACTAGGGGGTTGCAGGCCAGATGAACATGGTCAGAACTTGAAATAGGCAGGATAGCTGTGGGGGTAGACTCTGGATGAGAGATGCTTTTATAACTGAAGACCTGCAGAGACTGAGATTTGCTGTAGGAACAACAGCAGGAATTACACAGTGGGTCAGAAAAGCCAGTGAAAAAACTTGTGTATTTTACGAAAGCGTTTTGAACATGAAGGCCCGGCTGAACTGGGCTGGTAGGTGTGTGAATCAGATGTGGCAGTGGGCTCCGTGGCTGCATGTCTTCACTAGTGCAAAGAAGAGAGAAGCTGTCTTTTTTGCAGGCTGCAGTGAGAACGGTGAAGAAAATCTGTCTTGGGCTGATCCAGCCCTTTCAGTGCAGTGGGTTGAAGACCATTTTTGAAGTGCCTCCGGAGGATGCATACAGAAATGTCATCTTGGACCTGCAAACCTCTGAGCTACTGCCAACCCAGCTGGGTGCTGCTCTAGGACTGGTGGAACCAGAGCTATCTCATCCCCCAAAGGGGAGATGGCATTTTACAGAGACAAGCACATTAGGAAGCATTTGCCCACTCTGATATGGCCTCTGATAGCCCTAACCAGCAGGGCTGGTTGAACCACCCCTTGGGCAGAAGCCAGCCTGTGGGTTGTAGGTGTGACCAGAGAGGTTGTTTGTCAAGGCAAGTGAGATAAAGGGAAGGTGGGATTGCAGTGCCTTCGGCAGAAAGTGCCCTCACCGGCATGGGACAGCCTTGTTGCCTGACTGTGCCCAGGGCCAGGCTGACAGCACTTCCAATAAGTCATAGAAAAAAATGGGCTTCCTGGAGCTGCATGCATTACTGAAGCACTCACCTTTCATTAAAACTGACTGCTGGGCGTTTTTGGTGGGCCCAATGGCACTCTTTACTGTGTGAACCATAAGCGATTTTAAATGAGAGGTACCTGGGGAAGCCTGAATGTGAACACAAATTCATGTGTTAGGGTATTGTCCTGTTGGTCCTTCTGCACAGTCTCAAGGCCTGGAGTAGAGAGATGTTAATGTTTAGAGTTTTCTTCACCTCAGAAAACCTTCAGGGGAAAAAAAAAGGATGGCGCTTTGCAATTCTTCATTAAAATTTATGTTTTTGCATTACTATAGAACTGAAAAAGTAGTTTCATGTCAAGAAGAGACAAAGAATAGAAGTCAGTAATTTCCAGTGGGTTTCCCATGAGTCAGGAGAGCCTGGGGCTCTGACCCAGGGTCCAGTGTACACCTGGGGCAGAAGTCTGCATTGGGGCAGTAACCACACTGAGACTGAGCAGTGGGCATTTGACAAGAGTTTCAAGAGATGAAACTCTCTATGGCTGCACATAGACTGCACATAGGGGATTCACTCCCAAAACTTCTCTAGTTATTTTTCAGCTGATTTAGGGACTGCCTGAAGCCACCTTGTGGCTTTCTTCTAAGTTTCCTGCAAAAAGCTAAGAAAAACAGCCTTATTCTTACCAATACTGCAGTTGTTTCACTGCCCTATGTACAGAAGTTATGTACCCTGTACTTTATAACCCACTTAGCTTCTCTACATCTGTTTCAGCTGCTGTAAAGAGAATACAGAAGCCAGAATACAGCCCAGAATAATTATGCTTTATTCTGACACATGCACACATAGAAAAGTTTTGTGATTAGAATATAAATTCTTTACAGATTTCTTCTGGATGCATCAGGCAGAATCAGGGGCCAGGTTCTGCCCTAAGTCCTGCAAGTGTATTACTGGTGTAGCTTCCTAAAATCAATAAAATTACTCTGCACTTACACAGTGTCAGATTAAAAGCTATGAAATCAAAACCAAAACCAAACCCATGAAATCTAGTTTCACAGTGTTCACAGCAAGTTGTAAAACCCTCTATGGTTACTTAGAAGTGGTTCTCTATATCAGAAAAAAAAAAAAAAAAAAAGCAAACCAGTATTAAATCTGACCCCATAGCCGTGCAAAGTTTGATGCCAATGTTTCCATCCACCGCAAACTCCTCTTTCCAGTGGTGCCGTGCTATTATTTCCTGAGCTATAAGATGCTGCTCCTTGAATTCCTTGATGGTTCAAGATCACTTACTGAATCCTAACTGCTGTAGGTCCAAGATAAGCTTTACTGGGGGAGAAATTTTTCTGTGGAGAAAGAAAGAGAAGGCATTTCCTGAACCTAGCGTCTGTTGGCATCTATGGAGCAGTTTGATGCATTAGAGGTGGCCCCTTGGGAGAAGGAGTAACAGTGTGCTTCTATTTTTGCGTGAAATCAGGCTCGGCAGAGGGCATGATGATGCATGAGTATCAGCGTGTATCTGCTTTCTCACTGTCATTTCCTCCGTTAGGAGAGAGGCAGAGGGTGGCAGTAACAGGAGGGATGCAAACAGCCCTCCTCATTACCTGCTGAGGCACTGAGGGTCTCTCTTCATGCACTCTCTGCAGAGGAGACGACTGCCAGCCAGCGGCGTAACTCCTGCTGCTGCTGCTCTTTGCAGGGACACAACTCTGTTTCCGCTGGCTGCTTGGCTCCACTTGGCATTTTTCTTTATAGCTGAACATCGCATGACAATGCAGCTGATTCACTGCACCAGGGCTCTGGTAAGGACTGCAATCATGCCCTCTCAGGGGACCAAGTGGGAATGCAGGAGCGTGAACCCAGCTCTGCTCCCAAGCCGACTTTTGGGACTTGAAAGAGAGGGGTGAGCTGTTTTAAATATTCACGCATACACCCTTAGCTTCAACACTGAAGCTTTCAAGTATTTTAGGTCAGAGCTAGTCTAACCAGCCTGAAGCAATGCTGCATCGTGCTGTAATCTTGACAATTTTTTCAACTAAATGTGCTTGAATCTAGTCATTTTCCCGATGGCTCATCTCCAAGAAAATGGTGTCGATCATTTGGTAGGTTTCAGGGTTGGATATGAGTCAGCTCTGAGTCAGGCAGCAGCTTTAGCTGCGTGAAATGCTGGTCCTCCTGTGCTGGCACAACCTGTGGAGCTGCAGCTCTGTGACAGACACTGCTCCCGAGCCTCCCCAGCAGCAGCATGTGGGAACTTAAGCACAGGGCACTTGCAAAGCGAAGGGGCAATTCCACAGCCCCACACTTTTGGCTGTTCACCTGCTGTGGAGAGCTCTTGACCTCTGAAGATGGCAGGGTGTGTAAGTGATGCTGCTGCAGGCAGGGAGAAGGAGATGGGGCCCTATCTTGTCCCTGCAGAGGTGCCCATCTGACCAGGGTGCAGGCACAGTGAGTCACTGCTGCATGAACAACTTCCCTCCCCAGAGCCAGAAGGAAGAAAGAAAAGAGCTTTGTCCAGAGCCTTCTGTCCCTGGCAGAGTGTTTCTGTTTATATTGACATTTATATTAAGTAGGGTGGTGTCCCAGTCCTCGGGCAGCCAAGAGAAAAGCCAGACACAGCCTTGAAGGCAGCAGCCACTGTGTGTCTTGTGCAAAGCAGCGTGACTGATGGGTTCCTCGCTCTCTCTTTGTCTTTCTCTCCCCTTGCACGGCGGTGTGATTGAAGCAACGCCCCGTGAAACAGTCCCTGAGTGCTTGCATGTGCCGAGAGTCCCACTGGAAATGCCTCCTCCTCTCCGTCCTCATGTATGGCTGCCTGGGTGCAGTGGCCTGGTGTCAGCTGGCCAGAGTCACCAAGCTCAGCTTCGATAGCTCCTTCAAGGGCAAGTCCATGATCTACCATGACAGCCCCTGCTCGGACGGCTATGTTTATATCCCACTGGCCTTCCTCTCCATGCTGTATGTGGTGTACCTGGTGGAGTGCTGGCACTGCCACGTCAAGAGGGAGCTGCAGTACAAGGCAGACGTGGACAGTGTGTACGAGTGTATCAACCGCATGCAGCAAGCCACTCCGTGCATCTGGTGGAAGGCCATCAGCTACCACTTCGTACGGCGAACCCGGCAGGTGACCCGGTACCGCAACGGTGATGCCTACACCACCACACAGGTCTACCATGAGAGGGTCAACACGCACGTGGCTGAAGCTGAGTTTGACTACTCTCACTGTGGATACAAGGACATCTCGAAGGAGCTCCTGGGCTTGGAGAGCTATACAGCCACCAAGCTGAGGTTCACCAAGTGCTTCAGCTTTGCCAACATTGAGTCTGAGAACTCCTACCTGACTCAGAGAGCTCACTTCTTCACGGAGATTGAGGGGCTAGATGACTACATGGAGGTGAGGGAAGGCATGCAGCTCAAAAATGTGGATTTTAAAGAGCTTATGATGGCCTACGGAGACCCAGATCACCTCCCGTGGTATGTGTCCCATTATGCTTTCTGGATGGCAGCTATCCTGATGATCTCGTGGCCACTCAGGGTGCTCATAGAGTATCGGACTGCTTATGTCCATTACCACGTGGAGAAGCTGCTGGGCCTGGAGTACACGGCACCTACGACGGCGGAGGAGCCCTTGTACCGGTACCGCATGCCCCGGGACACCACGCAGGACAGCACCGAGCTGGAGTGGCACATCTGCACCAACCGGCAGCTGATCCCCAGCTACTCGGAGGCCATGCTCATGGACCTGGCCAACTCCCCGGCCTACAACAGCTACACGGTGTGCCGGTACGGCGAAACGGCCCACGGCTGTGAACGCTGCAACCGTGCCTCCAGCACCTCCTCCATCTTCTCACGCCACGCTTTCCACAGCTGCAGCGGCAACTCCCGCCTCTCCCTCAACACCAGCCGCTTCTCCCTCTGCCGCATCCATGGCTCCCACAGGACAGGCCTCTGGAGGAGCCACAGCAGCAGCATTGCAGACCGAGGCTGCCAGGATGAGCAGTGCTGCTCCTACTCCAGCCAGCTGGCTGTCAACGAGAACCCCCCAACATACCACGATGCCCGATTCTTCCCTGTCCTGATTGTGCACAGGCCAGAGGGGCAGGACAGGAGGCATTTCTACGTCAGGCGTTCCTCCTGTCTAGAAACCTCTCTGTGACAAGCCTCCGTGGTTGCTTGGCTCCTCTGCTTGGGATGGGGATTGCAGAGGTGACACCAGTGGGGAGCCTGCAAGCATCAGTCTCTACAGCAGGTCACCAGGATGAATTTCAGCTCTTCGCCCTGCCATTGCAAGAGGACATAGAGACTCTGACCAACACCTAACCTCATTTCCAAGATTTTCTCCCCCTCCACCTGGTCTCCCTAGTCTTTCATTCCCCATTCTTCTCACTCTTTCTCTCTTTACCCTTTCTCTGCTCCTTGATTCCCTGCCTCTCCTCCCATCCCACCCTCATTTTTTTTTACATTTCAGTCACAGCATTTGACTGCTGTGGCTCCTGGAGGATTTTAAATGCTTGTGCTTTGCCAGTATGTTTGCCCTCCTGGATGCTTTGCAAGGTAAGAAGCTCGGATAGAGCAAGGCACGAGGCACGTGGCCAGCCAGAGTCAAGTGAGAAGGAGAATTCAGTTCTGCAGGCGCTGAGTCACCTCCTGCAAGCCCCAAACAAGGTGCTTTCCTTTTTATTTTCCCCAGTCTTTTTTTCCTCTTCTTCTGTCATTCCTTCTCTCCTTTGTTCATGTTCTTCTCTCCCTTTACCCTCATCTTCCCTTTTTTAAGTTCTCTCACTTCTGCTTTCCAGTTTTTCTGGGGTTTTGCCAGTGAGGATATCTTTCAGGGCGTAATTATCTTCCATTGGGCAAAAGTAAGGTATTCATGGCACAAATGTCACTGACTGCTCACACAGCCACAAATGAGGCCCCTGAGAAATGCTGAGGACTTTCTTTCAGGAGCAGTGACGTACACCGATACAGCAAAATGCCCTTTGCTCACCTTGCCCTGCCTGGTCTGCAGCAGAGACACTGCTGCGTTTCCAGCTGTAGTTAACCTCGTCCAGCTCCACCCTGATAGCAATCGTAGAGAGCCATAATGTAGATTAGTGCCCTGTAAATGCCACTATTTTTAGGACAGTAGGCCTGGTTTGTGGTTCTTTCATTCCTTCCGCTTGAGCACAGCAGCGCAGGCTTGACAAGGGGAGAGGGGCTGGAGAGGGAAAGGTAAATATGGTATTAACCCTCCCACAGAGAGTCTGGAAGCTCTTCCACCCACAGTGTCTATTACAGCAGTTGTAGGACTGCTCTACATTATCTTTCAGCTTTCTGTGTGCCCTGGGGAGGGCTTTTGGTCTGTAGCCCACTCCACTTTCCCAGGCGAGATGTGGTGCCACCCCAGCCCCAGGCAGGGAGCACAGCTGAGAGCCAGCCCCACTGGCCACTCCAGCTGGGGCTCCAGGCTCTCCCTGGAAGGCTTCCCCTGGAGCAGGTGTAGCATGCGCCAGAATTAGCCCTAGCCTCTCCAAATCCAGAAGCTGTCTGGTCCTGACAGAGCCTGCCACTGCACTCTGGGCTGGGGGCTCTGCCCCCCTGGCCTGGCCCCCTCAGAGAGCCAGGGGCTGGTCCAAGAAGCTTGTGGCCACACTGAGGACCCACCAGGGACCTCGCACCTGCCAAACTTCCGTCCCACAAGGGATGGTTGTGTGCTGAGCAAGCTCCATACCATTTTGTCACATGGCTGGTGGAGATTGTTATCCACTCCGACTCACAGGAGAATGCAATACAATCGCAATGTATATGGCCACTTTCAAAAACAAAGTGTTGTCTCACCCTACCTTACAAGTAGGTAAGAAACTGAGCCCCCAGAGGGGCTGGCAATAAGTGCTTCCTCCCAAGTCCATTTTGTGTGTATCAACATGTAATATGAAATTTGTAAAGTCATGTTAATATGTGTAGATTGTATGTAACTCAGCATACTTACATGGTGATTTCTTATGGCATTGACTGTTGCACCATGTTAAATACATTTTGGTTTTGTTTGATGACTCTGTTTTGATGTGCTGTGTTTATTTCAACTGGAAATGGAAACATTGGCAATACCTCGCTAACCTGCTGCAAATGATGGCACCATCAGAAAGGTTTTTAAAATTCTTATGAGTTGATCTTTTTTAATGTAAATACTTCATGTGTGATTTATGTGACATTTTCATTCTGACAGCTTGGCATTTATCACAAAAGACAGATAACACATATGATGTGTTAGTTTATCACCTCTAAAAAAATAACCATCCCAGACACGTGGAGGAACAATGTTTGGGCTTGGGGTAATGATTATGATTGGGCTGAAGCCAAGCTGGATAGCCTTGAAACTTAGAGAAAAATCCAGATTTAGATCCACCATACAGTGACCCAATCCTAGTCTCCCATCTACACCATGCTACCTGCCACACCCGGGCAGAGCTGGGAGAGTTTGGGAACTAGGAAAGGATCAGGCCTGAACCCAAAGCTCAGACTCATACCTGATATCCTTGTGTTCTGAAGACAAAGTAAATGTAAGTCCTTAGTAGCGTTCCCTGTCCTTCTCTTTATTCACACAGAAAGTTAAAACCCGCACATATGAAAGATGTAAGAGCTGGAGGAGGCTGAAACAGAGAGGCTGGAATATTTCAACACAGTTGCTTACTGAAGAAGGTGGCAAAGAGGAAGACAAGAAAGGAGAAGGGGAGAGATGGTAGAATAATATAAATTAAAAGAGAACAGAGTTCAGCTGTAGCTAAGATAATTCCCAAATAAGCAGCATAACTCAGTTATGGTAAGCTTAGCCCAGACACAGGCAAGATGAGTTTCAGCCTTCTTGTGAGCTGCTGTTGCTGCTGCAGCCACACGTGGCTTTAAATACCATACCCAAGGTCTTGGGGTGGCCAGTTTTGTCCATCTCCAGAGTTATATTTGGGTCCTCAGAAGTGGCCACGTTAAACACTATTATTATGTGGCATGAACAATCCATTATGATGGTTTGAGCAGAGAGTGGAGACAGTTTATTCTCAGTTTAATCTTCTTCAGTGACCTGAAAAGCCACTGTATTATCCAGTAGCTCTCAAGCTGTGTCATTGGCAAGGTTTGGAAAGTCCTCAGGGTTTGTACTTCCTCAGTCACTATGTTCTGGCCCAACTTTGGGGCATTAGTTTGAGAAGCCATCCCTAAGCTGCAAAAGCCCTCACACACATGGAGCTTCCTTCTGTTACTTGCTGTAGCCTCTGGTGGTGACCAAAAAGCTGGGAGCAGCTCTTGTTCTAGTCTGCGACTAACTATGCTGGCTTCAACAGATCTCCCACTCAAGAAGCACCTGAATAGCCATCCTGGGCTCCTACACTGTAGAGCAGAGCTGCTCCTGTACTCCTGCAACCCTTAAATGTCACTTCATCCTTGCTCTTGCCGTTGCCACGGCTTCCCGATGCAGGATGAGGGATCTGCCCCCTAGCAATAGAGGGGTTAATGCTGCTTTTCAAATCCCAGCTCAGAGGATGGAGCGGACAAGTTCTTGAAGGCCAGTGCAAACCAGGCAGCTCTATGGAAAACACCTTGTACAAAACAGGGATTTTGTATCCAGTTGCAGACTGACTACTTTGACAATGGAACAGTGGCATGTGCCAGCAGTTTTGTTGAACTTTTAGGGCTGTGGCTTCTCACGTGGGAATGGGGGGCTTGGGGTGCTTTCTCACTGGGATAACCTGCCCCAGATGTCCTATTAGAAGAGGCTGAACAGTAGAGGAAGGTGAGGAAGTCCGGCAAATACTTCTATTCCTTCTGCCTTCTCTCTTTCCCCTCCCTCCCTTTTGTCCTTTCTTCTCTTTTCCTTCATCTTCAGAAGTCTCCCAGCACTGGGCGTTCACCTCTGGATTATCGTATAGCTCTTCAGGCATTTTCTGGAATATACCTACACTTCCCAGCATGTGTGGTGAGATGTGGCAACACAGTGTTGCAGCAGAAGTAAGGAAAGGATGTAATCCAGAGAGCCGACAGCTGTGTCCTGTGTGTGTGAACAGTGAGGGCTGGTGTTACAGCTTGAAGAATAAAGCTATGCTGCGTGATTCAGTGCCACAAGAGGCCAAGAGATTTTATTTGTCTTCAGGTCCTAAAAACATTTAAGATTCACCAGTTCCTTTGATTTTTGCTTGGTAATATTGCACTCCTCTGTAAATTTTCCCACTGCAGTTTGCACTCCAACTGGCAGTGTGTGCAGGATTTCAGTCCAATTTTCATATGGCTCTTCCTGCCTATCACTGTTAACACAAAGCCCTTCTTAGAAGAGCTGAAGTCAGAGCCCCTGATGGGGAAAATTCTCCTTGGTGTACTGCTTCCAGCAAAGCTTTGCTCTCTTACACCAACCCAGAATCTGGCCTGTGCCATGCTACAACTGGAGCACTTCCTGAGCCCGTGAGACCAGTGTAGTGTCAGCCTCTGTAATTGTAGGGCTGGAAGAAATCCTTAGAAGGAAAACACCATAGAAACATGTCATTATTCTAGTGGCCATTGTTTTTTTCTCATGAGACAACTAAAATCTGCAAAAGTAGCTACCTTCTGGAGGGTGCTATTGCCCCAAGTGCAGAAACACACCATGTAGCTGGGTGGATACACAGGAGAGAGACAGCAGCGACAGCAAGCATGCATGAAGCTTTTAGCAAGCACCAGCACAGAACCTCTCTGCCCAAGAGCTGTAGTGATCCCGGCAATTTACTGGCCCCAAGTGCAACTAGACTTCCTACAAGCACTCGAATGGATGGCTTTGTCTGTGTCTCCTCCCAGCTACCTCATTGCAGCAGGAGGCACTGGGGAGGGAGTGACATTTCCATTCCAGTAATGAAATCTTCTTGGCATTGCTCCAGTCCCCCAGGAATTCCTATCAGAAATGCAAATGACTTGGAGGGGAGTGAAGATTAGAGTTTGGAATGGAATTATATGAGCTTGTTGTGACTCAGTTTCTCCATCCTCCTCCTGAGGATAATGCAGTTTCCCTGCACTCCTCCGTTTAGCCAGGTTTCCAGAGTGTTGCAGGAGCTGCTGGGCAAGTGCTGCACGCTGATGGCTGTGGCAGAGCTAAGAGCTGCATCGTGTTGTAACGATATTGCTCCTTATGGCGCCGTTCAACCCAGATTCTCACCGTAACTCCTACGAAAAGGCAACACCAGATTTTTTAAAAAACTGTTTGTGATTTTTTCCACGCCGTGCTAATAACCCTGTGGCAGCAGAGATCTCCCTCCTAAGTTCTCTCCCTACTTTTCCGCTAGCGGAAAAGTGGTCAAGGCCGAACCGATCCGGCTTGAAGGGCACAGGTGGATCTCCTCACCTTGCCGGTGCTCCTCCACAGCTCAGCCGCCGAGATGGGGTGACCGGCATCCCCGGAGCCAGGGGCCGAACGGTGAGGAGAGTGTGGCCGAAAGAAGGAGCTGCGGAGGGCCGGCCGAGGGAGATGGGGCCGGGGGTGCTGTGTACATGAGGCGGGGCACTGCTCATCCCGGCAGAGCCTCGGCTTTGGGGGGCTGAGTCCCAGTGGTGGCCCCAAGTCCTCCTGCCCTGGGGGCTGGATGGTGCGCCGGGGTCTAGAGGGGCCACATGCAGGTAGGGGGATAACCGGTGCCCCGGCAGCTCCCGCGGATGTGGGTCACCGGCTCCCGGCGCTCTGGAAACCAGGCCGCCCGGCGGAGCAGCCCTCGAGGGGCGCCGCCTCCACACACCTCCTCGACCGCTGCCGCCCCGCCCCGCCCTGTCCCGCCCTGCCGGGGGCTCGGAGCCCCGGTCCCGTCCCGGGGCGGCGGAGCGGGGGCGGCGGGCGCCGTGATTCGCCGCTTCGGGGGCGGTGGGCGCCCGGCTCATGCATATTCATGAGCGTGATGTCAGAGGGGGAGCACAGCTCGCGGTGACCGCCCGAGAGCGCCATTTCCTGAAGGAGGCGGCGGCTGGGCAGGGACTGACTGACGGACGGACTGACGGACGGACCGACCCGCAGAGTGGCGCCGCGGCGGCCGAGCCGGCAGGGGGAGATCGCCCGGCGACGGCAACCGGACCGGAGCGGACCCGACTCGACCCCACCGACCTGCGCCGTCTCCCCTCAGCAGGATCTCCCGCGGCTCGCCCCGGCCGGAGCCAGAAGTTTGAGCGCCCTCGAAGCCTCCCGGGCGAGCGCGGAGCCGGGCGGCGACGCGGGGCTGCCCCAGCCGCTGTCGCCGCCGCCCGCACGGGCGGTGGGAGCCCCCCGCGGCGCCGGGAGCAGGGGGGAGGATGGTGGTGCGGGAGCGATGGAGCTGAAGCGGAGCATGGCGATCCCGCGGCTCCTCGTGCTGGGACTCTGGGCTGCGGCACTCCGGGACGTCGCTGCCGTGGCAGGTGAGCGGGGCTGACAGCCCGCCGGTGGCGGGGGGTGGCGGCGGGGCACTGCCCCCTGAGACCCCGGGTGCGGCGGGAGGGGCTGCGGGGCCGGCCGGGACCCCCGCGGGCAGCCCCCGCCCCGCCGCCTNCCTGGTCCGCCCGGTGCGGCGGCTGCGGGGCCTCGGGCAGCCACAGGTGGGGGTCGGGGCCGCCGCATTTTGCCGCTCCCGGCCGGGCGCAGGCGGCTCCGCCGCGTTTGTGGGGCCAGCGACGTGGCGCTCGGGAGCCGGCGGTGCCGGCGGGGAGCCCGGGCTGTGCGAGCCTCTCCCGCCTGCGAGTAGAGTAGCGAGTAATCCTCCCCGGTGTTTGCGGAGGTATTGCTCTGGTATGTGCCCAGCGCGGGCCGTCGCCGAGGAAAGCCGGGCGCTAACGCATTCCTGAGTGGCTTTTGTTGTTTTTTTCCCTCGTGAACTCATTTTCCGAAGTTTCACCCCCCAGTCGGCAGGGGAAGGCAGCGTGTGGAGCGTCTCGGCGCCCCGGGCAGCCTCCTCCCGACTTCAGCGGGAGTTTGGGCTCCGCGCTGTATGTGGAGCGATCTGATGTGCGTGCAGTGACACGGAGCTGGGGAGGCTGTGGCACAGGCTGGATCGCTAGATCAGTGTCCTAAGGAATTTGAGAAGCAAAAAGCCTTTACCCTGGCATGCACGAGCAGACGTCTTCCTCTCTCTCCACTCCCAACATCACAAAAAAAGTATTCTGTTCCAAGGAATTAAAATATTCAGAGGTAGCGAGTTTAAAAAACAAACAAACAGATGTGTCATGTATTTTGACAACTGGTGTGTTCACTTGCTGTCAGTTCAGCCAACTGCTTGGTAAGAAATTTAATACAGTTTTGTTTCCTATCTATACGTTTCACAATCTGCAGCTCTTACAGGTAGGCTTGGCAGAACAGATTTGGATGAAATTATTTCTTGCACAGTCAAGAGTGTTGTCAGATGAGAAATAGTGAGTGGGAGAGTAAAATGAGGAATAGGTGGAAATTAAAATCCCTATTTGCCTCCTATGTGATTCTTCCTGATACCTGCAGGAAGAGATGCTGCAGCCAAAAGTGCGTTTTTGACCTGTTACGTTATTAAAGCTACCAGAGCTGTAATTCTTCATTTTGGTTGGTATTGATGGAGGGGTTATACTTGAGCAATATGTACAACTCTGACTGAACGCTTGTACAGTATGTTAGTTTCCTGTATCATTGATTTCTATGCTAACTAAAAAGCATGAAGGGTCTATAATAATATTTCTTTGTTTAATTTGTGGCTAACTCTTTCAGCAGGGCAGTCTGAAGGATGCTGAGTAGTTTGATTTTCCATGAAGGCACCTGTGATGAAAATGTCTGTCAGTTTGTGCCTGTGTTCAGCAGCCTGACTACATTCGTTTTCTGTAACACAGAGAGAGCTGCTATGAAGCTTTCATGTTATATTCCAGTATTCTGAGTGGTGAAAGGGAGGATGCTTTCTGGCATGCACTGGGACATGTAGTTTGTTTTACGTTTGAGTTAAGTAATGCAAGGTTAGATCATCCTCACCCAAGGTGATTAAATCCTTAGCCCAGCAAACGAGCTGTAGCAACTAAACTCACATTATCAGCCTGTCCGTTTTCCAGTGCTCTCTGTGAATTTGCTAAATGAATAACAGCAGATAGAAAGGCAAAAGACTGAGTGTAGGGAAACCAACTGGAGAGCCTCATTAAAGAAAGGAATAAAGACCTTCTGCCTGTGTTCCGGGTTCGCTCCTAGACCGCTGGTACTCATCTGGGTACAGGCTGCTGGTGGCAGAGCGCTGGCTGGTCCCACAGTGCTGGTTCCCCTTTTCCCAGCTGTTACAACCACACTGTGAGTTCCTCTGCTGCTCTTCTGCCCTGTGAGGTGGTGCCCTCATGGCTGTGGGAGGGTGGCATTTTGGCAAGAAGGGAAGTGGCACATCCGAAATCTGTGTTGGACCACTGGTAAGGCTGTAACAGAGTTTGAGAGCAACAGGGCTGCTCACGTAGCAGCGCTTTCTGACCGGCTCTGTGGGGTTGCAAGGCATCCTGTGAGAAGCTCACCAACTGGTGAACTGGGTGAAGTTGTAATGTACTGTGATACGTGGCCAGGCAAGAGTGATGGAGTAATTTTTTTCTGAAGGATATGGAGTCCACTGCCAGGACATAATACTGGACTAGGCTAGACCTGTTCTGGTCTGTCAGTCCTGTGCCACTGCATAGGAAATAGCTGCTCTCCCTAACAAAACTAACTTTACATTTAGTTTCTACCTTCCTGCTTTCCCACGGTCTCCTTTGATCTTCTGGCTCCTCCTTTATATGCTTGTCTTTCTTAAATGCACTTAGATAGTTGGCTTCCGTGTCTTCTCATGGTAACAAATTCCATACATTCGCTTCTGCTTGAGGGAAGCACTCCCCATCCACCCACACATGTAACAGTGCTCCGGGCCAAATTGTGATCGCTTCTGTGTCAATATAATCCTGAGCAGCTTCACCAGCTCTGGCCCTGCTGCTTTGGGGTCGCAGTGGTGTAGCCCTGGGTACAGTGTGGTCCTTAGGCTGGACTGGAGGGTCCTCCAGGCAGACCATTTTGCACACACCCACGTCACGCGACAGAAATATCTGTTCTCTGAACAGTTCTGCTCCTCAGTGAGGTATGCTGTGGAATAGGCTTTGCTTTCATGGGTTTTGCAAATTGTAGAGAAGCTTTCTGTAATGCAGAAGAACAGTATGCTGAATAACAAGACATAATTGATTCTTTCTCATATCCAAGCTCTTTACAAATGCATACAATGGAGCAAGCATGATGATTTCTTAGCAGCACAAGAACACCGTAGCTTAAATTCAGGCCTGGGGAAAAGAGGGAGGTGTGGTAGCATGTTGAACAGATGCAGTTAGCACTGCTGGATCACTGACACGGCGAAGCTCCCGGCGTTTCTGTGCGTCTCTGCTTGGGTACTGCTCTGCAGAACATCACCCTGCTGTTACATGAGTTGAAAAAATCCCCATGTACACTGAACCACCACTTTTCTCCAGCAATTATGCTTTCAGTGCTTGCATTTGACTATTGCTTAGCAGACATAGTAGAGCTGTGCTGAGACTAACACACTCCTCTGCAGCGTGTGCTGGTAGGGTATGTAATTCCAGACCACCAACCTAGAGTAATTTGCTGTACTCCAACCCCCCTTCTTCTGGGGGTGGGGCGGAGTAGTATTTTTTTTTTAGGTATGAAATTTACAGGACCTCCAATCAAATTAAAGGTGTCCCAGGGTCAACCCGTGAAACTAAATTGCAGCCTCGAGGGAATGGAAGATCCTGAGATGTTGTGGATCAAGGACGGAGCAGTGGTGCAAAGCGTAGACCAGGTGTACATTCCAGTAGATGAAGAACACTGGATCGGCTTCCTCAGGTACAACAGATGCAGAGAAGGAAGAATATCATGGAAACTATTGCACAGTTTTCTGCTGTCAGCTATATCTCTGCAACTGCAGTGCCCTCGGTGGGGCAGGGTCCTGTGTGGCAAGGGCATAACTGAGAGCAGAAGCGAAGTAACTGAGCACTGAGATTTTATCCACTAGAACCATACTGGTTTTCTGACTACTGCGGGGACAGGTGCTTTGCTAACGCATGCTCGAGACATGACTTCAAGGTGAAAGGGTGTTCTTGCTTTGTTTGCTCATCTTGTTCTGCCATGCAGCAGTATAAATAGGTTTTCTCTCTCGTACTCATCCTGTTCTCTTACTCTCTCTTTTGAGCTGTTGGTCTGCCTGAAGGGTGAGGATTGTTGATTGAAATGAGACTCCCAGGACTACATCCCCTTCCTTTCTTTGAGGAGTGTTTGTCCTCTGAACCATCCCTGATTGATTTTGCAATGAATCCTAATTTATGCCTAATACATTTACACTACATGGTATCAGTCCTGCCCCGTTCAGAGGCATAAAACTCTTGTGCAAAGCAGATCTTTGTACCTTTATTTCAGGAGAAGAGGGGTGTCAGCTAGTTCTGGAAGTACTGAGTTACGCAAGACCCAGGGTTCTGCTCTGTCTTTTTTTATGCATTAAAAGAGCTTGTACAGGCAAACATACCAACACTGTGAGAGCTCAAAATCAAGACTGTTGACTGACTTGAGAATCACTCTTCCCCTGAGCTCTGGCTTCATCTCCTGTTAGGTTTGTTGGATTGACATTGCACAGTGTCTCCGATTCCACCAGCTAAAATCTTTGTGTTGAAGCTTGTCTGTTAGAAACATTTTAGTAGGAAAAAAACATCCATGCACAGTAAAACTATTGCATAACATTATGTTGTGGAAACAGTTTGTCTTGAAACTATACTGTTTACTTCCCCCCGGTTCCACTAGTTAACGCTGCCCTTCACAATCTCAGTCTAATCTCCTTTCTTGTCTCTTGTTTTACTCCGCTGAGAACTCTCTGCCGCACCAGAGATAAGTTAGGGTGCTAAATCTGGATGTATATGAATCTTTTTCTCCTTTTTCCTTTCTTCTCCTAAAGAGATCATTTCTACCACCCACGTGTGACTCTCTGCTGTGATCACTGTGTTTCAGAACATGGGCAGGACAGCTGATGCCATTTGAAGGTCCAGCTCTGAAAATCGGGCTGTAGTGGGTCCATTTTGTGCATTTCGGCAAACACTCTCCCTTTTCTGTCTTCCTTCCTGAGACGTCCTTCCCCTTCTCCGAGGAGGACTGCTAGCGTTAGAAAGGTGGGCATCAGCTCTGCGGAGGATCCCTGCATGGCAGCAGACGCGTGGCTGCGCGTCCCGTGGGGAGCAGTCAGCACTGGTGCATTGGCAGGCTCCCAGAGTCGCACTGGTGCCTTTGGTAGCTGAGACCTTCTTACCTGGGGACCAAATTCTGCCCTTGCTCCCCCTGCACCAGCATAACCCCTTGAAATCACAAACGGGGAGGCCCAAGGAGTTTTGCAGAGCGAGCCACTCTTGGGATCAGAATAGCACTGAGCGCAGCTGAGGCAAGGGGGGCCCTTTTCTGACCCATCTGTTCCCGCATGAGGCTGTTGTCAGTCCTGTCACCTGAGGCAAAGCAGTCGAGCTCGCTGGAGGTTTGCACTGTGGAGTTTCCTGCTAGCTCAGATGTTGTAAGCCAAGCTGTTGCACTTGAAGGCTAGCTAGAGTCATGATTCAGGATTGAGATGACCCCTTCCTATCCTCAGAGGACACAGATGACTGGTTTTCTGCGAGGATGTTTTGGAGGAAGACTGTCTGCTCTGCGAGGACTCTCTCCACCCACTTTAGAGAGGAGCCTCCCGTCTCTGCTGTTTTGCCGTGTGCTTTGTGCTGGCTGGCTGTTGATCTCCTCCCCAGAGCTGGCTGTGTCTCAGTGGGTGTTTTCCGTGCATCTGGTTTGCCAAACACTGGAGGGTCCTTTGGGGCAAAAACATGCTTTATCCACATAAAATATCGATATGGCTTTTGACTTTTTTCAGCTTGAAATCCGTCGAGCGGACAGATTCTGGGAAGTACTGGTGCCAGGTTGAGAACGGGGGGAAGAAGGAAGAATCACAACAAGTGTGGCTCATAGTGGAAGGTAAGGAGGAGTAGTAGTGCTGGTTTCCTTTCAGGGCTGACCCACTAACATGCTCTAGGTCGAGGTGGTGAGAGCAGATTGCTCCAGTGACAGGCTTCTTGGCTCTGAACCATTGCTGCTAAATGCAGGGAGATCGCTACAGACCAGGAGTAAGAAATAGGAGAACTGCTTCAAAGAGCAGAGCTGTCAGTTCACTGCCTTCTGGTTTTATTTTGGCATGTTAGGAAACAAGATCTTTTCATGCAAACACATTTCTTTCCAGCTTCTAAATCCATTGTTGCGGTCATCTCTAAATAATTCACAGAATGGTGAACAGTTCTGGTTGAAAGGGATCCATGGGGCTCATCTGGTTCAACCCACTTCTCCAAGCAGGGTCGCAGCCTGTTTCTGTGTATCAGCCAAAGAGGTCTTTGTGGGCAAGGTACAGTTTTAACCCAGCTGTGAGCTTTGTGAGAAGTGCTGTACATCAGCACTTCATAGCTGTGACTGCTCCATGTGGCACTTTTCTGTCCAGAGTTGTCTGATAAGAATAGCCTCTGCATGGCTGCCCAGAAGTCACCCAAGGCAGTGTGGATTGGTGGCTTCTTACTTTCTCTAGTTTCATTTCCCTTGAGCCATGATTCTGTTAGATCCTCAGAAGCTAGTAGTCGTAGGATGGCTTCATATTTGGTGAAGAAATCGACAAGAACGGTGCATTTGCAGCAAGAAGTAGTTTTTTGGATGTATTTGGTAGCATTTTGGGCCAGAGATGAATTGACAGTCCTAAACAGGGGGGAGCAGGGAGGGTGTCATGGGAGGTGATGTGGTCTGGGTGTTTTACAGCAAAGGTCTTGCTCACTCAGAGCATGGAAACATTCATAGCAGCTCTCACAAGAGGAGTAACACATTCTGCCTTCCATAAATCCCAGGCTTTTGTCCATCTAAATTTTCAGGTGTAGTTTCAACTGGAGAACGTTGTTCAGAGCTTAAAACACTCTCTTGTGCAGAGTTTTTATTTCTGTCCAGTCACCATGGCCTGCTCCAGAGGTGGCTGCATTTGCATGGTGGGTGCATTAGGAGTGACTGGGTAGCTCAGTGTGCTAAACTGTCTGAAAAAAACATGCTACCCTTCTGGACTGCACAGGAAAAAAGTGTCAAAGTCACAAAAAACAGCTGCAGTTAGGTGAGGCAGAGAGTGTTGAGAATGAGGGTCAAAGCTTACAGCGGAAGTGAAAGAAATGCAACCAGTTGCCTTTTCGAGAAAAGCCATTATGGCAGAAGGTAGTTAAACTTGAACTGGGCATGTAGTCATGTGTGAAGGGAGTTGGTGGATAAAATTAAAAATTAACAAGTGTTGATAAGGGGTGGAGTTCAACAAGTGTGTCAGCTGTTAGCATAAGAAAACACCTGGGAATGCAGAAACCTATCAGACCCACCTTCGCTGTTACTCTGTGTGTTTCTTCCCGGGATGTGCCAGCTTTGTGTAGCAGTTGTTGCTCTATCAGTAACAACTGTCCTCTGACTGAGAGAGGATCTTTACTGTGGTGGTTTGCAGCCTTCAGAAGGTGCTGACACGCTTCAGCATGGCACACAAACAAATGTGGACTATTGGTGATCTAAATTAAAGTGAGCTTGACTGGATTTCTGTGCTGTATGATATCTGCCTTGAGATCTGCTTAGGTAGTCTGTATCTGCCAGATTTTCTAGCAATGGTATTTGAACTGTCTTTGTAATAAAAATGTTTGATTTTTATGAAACACTTCTTAGAATTCACAAAAACAAAATTATTTTGAACCTGTTTCCTGCTTTAGAAACTAGTCTTTGGCCTTACTGAGAACATGATAGTGTTTGATGCCTGGACAGGTGATCTCAGAGGCGCACTGTGGAGGGTTAAAAATTGGATTACGTTTCTTACAGAATTTTCCATCTGAAATTACACCTTTGACTGTGTGGCTGTTCCTGGGGCTGCTAGCCCCATTGTGGCTACAGTCAGAGACTAAGCCACACCTGTGTGGACACATGCCCCTGAATTAGCACTGTCTCAAAACCGAGCTGTACATAAAAATCAGCCTTATAGGTCGGATGCTGGCTTGGAAGGGGGAATAGGTGGGATCATTTCCTTGTTTTGCCACTGACTGCCTGACTGCTGGCTGCTCAGTGCCTCCATGGGGCAGCTGTGAAAGGGATGTACTGGCACTCACCTCTTGTACCAGGAACTGGGAGGCTAAATGTGTCACAGGCAGCGAGCTGCCCAGGTAACATATGGACGGGGGCAGTGTGAGTTCCTCAGCTGGATGAGTCAGCTGCACTCCCTCAACTATGAAAGTTTTTAATTGTAGTCTTGTCTGCTCTGTTTAGCTGCTCCCAAAGTGAGAAAACCTGCCGAGCTGGGCAGGATCTTCCTGAAAGTTTACCTTGGGTGTCATGACAAATGGACAGGAGGCAGGGATCCTGCTCGCAGGTAGAGAAACTGTGATTATTTTCCCTTCTAATCCTCCTTGGAGAAGGAGGGCAAAGCAGGCAGAGGTGTCACAGCTGGTATCTCAAAAGCTTACTCATTTTTACTGGTTATGTATGAATGCAATAAATAAATGAAGTAAAATATGTCAGCAAAAACAAGCAGTATGCCATTTCGATGGATATACCTGTCCTGAACATTAGCTTTTGCACAGGTAGGCACTGTCATTCCTCAAGAGGCTTGGGTTTAGGCCTGTTTTAGTCTGTTCATTTACTTACTACTCTAAAGGAAGGAGGCAAGGAAAGCACAAAGGAGCTGCTGCCTGAAAGACACAAACAGTGACTGCACAGTCAGTGAAAGACTGAGGAAAGCACTTTTGGCTGTAGCTTGGGGGAAATGTCAAGTGTTAGGCTTCTAAATCCCTATTTGGGCACCTGTATTAATTGCCTGCTGGTGGAGGTGCTCAGCTTCTGCCACTCCAGTGCAAGCCCTTGGGCCTGTCGTCTTTGGCCAGGGACAGACAGTGTAATTTCAGCATGTGAATGCATAATGTTATCAGTTGCTCTGTTTCTGTGAGGCAACAGATCAGCAGCTTCCAGAACATGCTTTTTCCAGCTGAGACTACCTGATTTTGGGGTAAGTGCAGATGGTAGTAGCAGTGCTTGACACATGAAGATTTCTGTATCAAAGGGAACTGAACATTTCTCTGGGCCTTCAGCTCTTCCACCAATCACCAGAAGTACATACTGGCTGTCCTGCACGGTCAGCACTGGGGCTGATGGCTGGTGAAATTTGTGCTCCTGGTTTGGAGCACTGAGACCACGAGAGTTTTGGCATTGCCCGCAAGAGGAACCACATCTCTTGATGTGTCGAATTACACTCATCTATTGCCACTTAGAGATGACCTAAGGTAGGTAGCATTGCAGCTGCATTTTGCTCCCCGTGGACCTAATCTGAGACCTGTTGTACCAACCAGGAGTCTTTCCATGGTGGGGAACAGATAATTACCGAGAGAGCTGTGTCCGTGGATAGCCTTCAGCTCTGAAACAAATTACCCCTGACTCCAAGGCAGCCCGGTTGTCGTGGTGTCAGAGTGTGCTGGAAGGCATCTCCAGTCAATTAAGCTCCAGAGAGCGCATTGTAAATGCTCCCAGTCTCTCACCGCGGGGATTCTTTCCTCATTCATGGGTTTGTTAAAGCCGGTAGTTCAACGCTTTCTCAAGCTTCAGTTTTTAATGCATGGCAAGAGGTATCTGCAGCTGGATTAGCTGTCTTTTAAAGCAGTGTCTGCCACCATTGGAGTTATTGACTGTTGCCTCTTCAAGCTCCAATCTCTGCAGCTGAAAAATAGAGAAAATACTACCACTAAAAGCTGTTTCATAGGGGAGTCTTGAATTGAAAGTGGTTTTTCAAAGGCATTTTGAGAAGCAAGCACTCTCTCTCTCTGACTTCTAGTGGTAGTATTTAGGCACTCGTGCCATTAGGTGATCCAGCATATCTGACCCTTGGTTTTTGTGAAGGGCTTAGAGGGCGTCGGATTCAGCATAGCAGATGGGCAGATGGATGTCCAGTGTTGGGCACTGGTATTAGTGGAAATAACAAGGGGCAGTTGCTCCAGTTATTATCAATTGTCTGTTGCTTTTCCAGGTGTGCCCTACTTTACTGTGGAACCCGAGGATGTGTCCGTGTCCCCTAATGCCCCATTTCATATGGCCTGTGCTGCTGTTGGTCCCCCTGAACCAGTGACAATTGTCTGGTGGATGGGAGACTCTAGAGTGGGGCTTCCAGACGTCTCCCCCTCCATCTTAAATGTGTCAGGTAAGGCTGCTGCCACTGCAGGGGATCATTTTGAGCATCAGAAGAGGAGAAGAGCTCTCTTCTGATCATGCCTTGTACATTGGGTAGCCAAATAGTGTGGGCGTGGTGTTTAACTCTGCATTAAGGGTTGAGTGGTCATGATTACATACAAAGATTATCTCGAGAGGTGGTGGTTGCTCAGTGTGTTTGCTGCTGGCTAGCATAGCAGATGGGTTGGGTGTGACTGGTGCTCTTGTTAAAGGTGCTACTGAACAGACGATGCATTGGGTGCCTCTTGTTCCACCTCGTGGAGGGTGTTCATGCTTATATCGAGCGACTCTGCTGGTGCCATTTCTCTTGGAGCCCTCCAAGCGTTCCCATGTAACAGATGCCATCCCCTCCTTCTGTGCACAGCCCCGTCACACACTGCTTTCCCCTCTCTTACCCACCCCCATCTCTGTTCTTGCAGGCTTGCTGGATGCTCTTATCATTAAAATCTGACTGCCTCATGTAATTGTTTGACACTTCAAGAGTGATTGTATCAGTGCTGGCTGATACCCTTCAAGACCAAGGTCTGCCCCAGAGCAGAGCTTTCCCCATCAGGGTCAGCAGAAGAGCTCAGGAGCCAGTAGGTGTTAGGGCCTCTCTTCAGACCACTTTCAGAAAAGGGTGATGTATCTCTACCAGGAACTGACTGCAGCTATTCTTGCAGTTACCTCTTAAAAGTAACTTTATTCTAGTTAGTTGAAAACAGCCTTGTGTTATGTTTTCTCTTTGCTGCTGTTATATTATTCTCAGCAGCCCTGACCCAAAGTTGAACTAGTTATTTAGAAAGAAAAGGTTTTACAGCTAAGACCCATCTCTGGGGCCTCTTTATCAGTGTTGATACAGTTACACTCAGAGTGAGTTTTTGTACACCTTTGGCCGTCCTTTGAGCTATCCAGTCCTGTTCAGGCTTCTCTTAGAACCTTATTTATGCACAAATCAAAACATGATTTGTGATTTGAAATGGTTTTAATCATCTGCTCACTCTCTTATGTAGCCACCAATGCTGTTCTAAGTTGGAAATGAAAACTGCTCCCTTATGATATAATCTGCCTGTTGAAATGGAAACTGAAAAGATGGATAGTCAAGAGGGGAAAGACAATAAAAAAATAAGTCACTCTTCCTCCACTAAACTCATCCCACAGTGCCTCACAAAATTTCTGTTGTTGGGAGCAATGGCTTGGACATTACTTCTAGTGATTCTCCAGAGGAATTGCTATTTTATACATTAAGTGTCATCATCACCTTTATTTGCTTCCATGTTCTTTGGGATGTTCCTTGGGCACACCCTCTTTCAGTGCAGTTTGGGGTGTCCCTCAGGCATATCTTGCCTTTGCATCTGAAAACCGGTAGCAGGACACAGCCTGCGTGGCTGGATTACCAAAGCATGTCAAAAAAGACAGTTGGTAAGAAAACAAGCATTGCTAGCTGAGGAAAGTATCACACTGAAGAAAATAGTAACAAGTACTTGGATAGAAAGCAAGCATTTAGAAGGTTCAGCAATGCTGTATTTGGAAAGCAGTGCTGGCATGATGCTAGGGAACACGCAGTTCCTGGTTTGTGGTTTGTTTTGTATTTTCCTCGGGGCAGGGCTGTGTTAGGTTCTGTCTTGGGACAGGCCTACCACATCAGGTGCTGCTCTGCTGTGCTGCCTGGCCTGCAGCCTGCTGGCAGCACCTTCCTCTGGTTCGTGGGGATGAGAATAGCACTCTCTCCTCTCCTCCGTTACACCTTCTTTGCAGTGCTCTTAGTCCCAGGCTTGGCAGATGAGTCAAAGGTCAAAGACACTGTGCAAGCTGCTCTGTGCAGCTCTGAAATGTGTTACCTTCCCTAAATTGTATGCCCACAGCGTGCCAATCTTTAACTTTCCTCAGAATAGAGCCTTTTAAGGCAACTGAGGGCCAAGGCAAGTGGCAATAGTTGCTGGACACAGTTCTCCAGGCAGCCTTGCAAATCTGTCTCAGTTCTGATTAATTTGCAATATCTATATGCATCTTGGAGCAGCCAGACATCAGTATGATGCCATGGGATGGATGTATGGATGCTCACAGAAGACATTCTTACTTGTATCACCCCGGAAAGTGTTTCAGTGCTGGTTCGGTAGCATTTAACTTTCTTTGTGTGTCTTCAAAAATCTGATGCAAGGTGAGGGACAGGTGGACATTGACTAGCAATAGGCAGCATCTGATTGGAAGTTTGCCTGGGCTTGTAGCCCAGTTGGAAGATGAATGTTGCCTAGGTGGAGGCTGAGGCTCAAAGCATTGGGCTTTGTGTAAGCTTACAGTTCAGCATAGTCCTTGCTCCAAAGATGCTCACCAGAATGTGGGAAGCAGACATCTACTGCCTGAGCAGTATGAGCTGCTGTCCTGACAGATTCATCCTTCTTTTTCGGTGCTTTCTGACACTTCCATGAAAGCTTTTCTACATTGCCACAGTCCCTCCATTAAAAACGTGTTTAGCACATTAGTTACATTGAAATCTGCATGCCTTTGATTGGCGCCCAGCTCACCCATCTGACTGCCTGGACAGCTTGAGCTGGATGTCACAAATAATTGAAATTTTGCTGAAGGTTGAAGCTGGATTATATAGCTATTTGTGTTTCCTTTCCTTTTCTTGGCTGATCTCCAGGTATTAATCAAAGCACAGTTTTCTCCTGCGAAGCTCACAACATAAAGGGATTGTCTTCATCTCGGACTGCCACTGTTCAAATTAAAGGTGAGAGACTGGGTGCAGGCGGCTGGGCAAGGGCCTCAGATTTGCTCTCTGGGGAGGGAAAGTAGAGCTCCTTAATGCAAGGGGTTGCCTCAAAGCTGCCAGCACCGGTTGGAGCTCTCAGCAGTTGAAACAATGCTTTGTGTTCTAACAGCAGTTCCCACTTCCTATGCAGGGCCGTATCCCAGGCTGTTGAAAATAATCCACGTCTGATTCAGGAGTGGAAATGTGATGTCAAATGACAGCTTCTCCTTGAAAAGGAGAGAGCTGGGACAATTAAGTTGTTTGTGAGAGATGAAGCTGATATAAATTCATAGCAGGGAAATCTTTCCGTCTTGGGAATGGATGGGTCTTGTTAGACCTAAAGGGGCCATTACTTCTGCTTGCTTTTATTAGCATCACATTAGATGCTGAAAAAAGTCAAGGAAGGTGATCACCAGTGGCCAGTAAGGTCTGCTCATCCACACTAGGTTTATGAATTTTATATTTTTAATTCTTTGCTCTTTAAAAGCTCATTGAAAACAAATAATTCTTAGCCTGTGCGTGATCAGTTGCCATTTGGAAGTCTCCAGGCTGATATGACATTTCCTCTGTTCCTCCAGGTGACTGAAAGAGGGATAATCAGAGCAATCAGCTCTTCCCCTCCTCTTCATGTTGAGATGCTTCTGCATTTGAATTTTTAGTCATGCTTTAATGCACTTTTAATTACACGATCATCAGTTCCAGGAGAGGCATGGCACAAAAATCATTTGTTCCGAGTGGTAGCTTATTGCTCAGCACAAATACAAGCAATCCTTTGTGTCTGTATCAGTATCAGAACTCACAGTTGTAGTAGCTAATGTTTATTAAAGGACAGATCAAAATCCAGCTGTAATCTACTGCTCTTGGAGTGTGTTTTTGTTCAGGACATTGTGGTTACTGCTATGCCAAGAATGCAGAATGCTGGACTAGTAAGATTTATAACTTAATTTAAAACCATTTGGAGTTGTTGCCTTAAAGGCTTATCTACACAGGGGAGTTAGTTATTGTGGAATATATCTTCTATGGATATTTTTATCCTGGGATAGAATTTAGTTCACAAAGCTATTACACTTTAAAAAAATCTCATCAAGCCATAATTTGAAAAAACATTTAGCATAAACAAGCTTTTAAATTTTTTAATGTTAATACAGATTATTATTTTTTTAACCATTAATAAGAGGAAGGAGTAAAGACCTCAGAATTTTCTCATTTCTCAGCAATTATATTTAGCTGAAAAATGCTCCTCAGGGGTCAGTCATCAGCCGATGAATCCACACAGCCTGTTTAGGAGGGACAAATTGCCATTGCACACTTGTGTCACACACACATGTTCTAGAGCTGAGAAGGAGCAAGCTTAAGTGACTCAGCTGACGTTGCACCAGTATGTGGCATATCCCAGAGACAAAAAATCAGATCTTGAATAGCAAGTCCAGTGCTGTAGTCGTAGAAGTTATGTCTGTAATACCTCAAAGATACGTCTAAAAAAGTAGTTATAAATTTACCTAAGTGATGAGGTTTTTCTAAATAGAAGAACTTCTAAGATCTGGTACAGCTCTGTTAAAGTTAAAGCAAAGCTCCTACTCAGCAGAAATAGGGCAGGCCCAAATAATGTTTATTTAGTTCTTGATCCTCTAAATGTGCAGAATTCAATGAAGTTACTCCTGGGAGTAGTTCTCTGCACATCCGTGTTCAGGGCCTTCCTCTCTTACACAAAGCCATCTGCTAATGAGGACTCTTAAATCTTTCTACAATTTATTAAACAATTAGTTTCTTCTGTGTTTCCAGAGGCAAATATTTTTGCTAGGACGTTGACAAACTGTTAACATTTCTTCCTATTTGCTCCTGTTGTTGTTCATTATCTATTCTCTGTAGTGCCCACAATGTGCTGGGTGTACTCCAAGCAGAAAATTACTGTTATTGTAGCCCACAGTCCCCAGCCATGTACAAAGCCCCATTGTTCAGCCACTCTCTAAGCACGGAGGAAGTTAACTCTCATTATGTTAACGCTCAAGGTCCTGTTTTCTGACAGGCTTTGCTCTCCTTTAAATGTGCAGCTAACACTTTTAGGGTTGTATCCCGTGTTTCAGAGCACAACAGGAAACAGCCGCCCACAGTTTTTTCCCAAGAGATGGTGGGGAAATGCATCTGGCCCGTCTACAGCTTGCAGAGTGAGGGGAAGGTGCTAGCAAGCCAGCCCTCCTCAGCCACTGTCTGCTTTACACAGGGGCTGTGTTAGCAGTTGATTATTTATTCTCCCTGCTGGCACAGCACGTACCTCCTCCAGGCCTACCATCCTGCGTTGAAAATCACATGTTGCTAAACCCAAAAGTTTCAAGTGTGTCTGCAAAAACTTGAGTTATGGGCAATGTTTCAGCAATACCCAAGTAAGCAGTAAAAGCAGGATTTTTTTTCCCTTAAAGAGCTTACAAACCCGAACACTGACATCAAAAGAGAATGAAACAAAGATGCAGGAAAGTCTTAAGTTAACTCACAAAGAACTCACGGCCCAGCTTCCATCCTAGACCCTTGGTCTGCTGCCCCACCTCCCACACACACCCCCAGTTCTTATAAAGGTGGCAGGCCCTTGCTCTGCGTCCTGGTAACTGGTTAACCAGACAACAAAGGCTTTATAGGGTTAATCTGTGTCACCATCTATTCCCCTCCTCCAGGCCCTCTGCGGAGACCTGGGCGTTTGGGCTCTGCATTTCTCTTGCAAGATGGCCCTGTGGAGATGCTGAAGGCAGCACTATTGTGGTTGTCCTTGGTGTAATGAAATACAAAGGTTCTCTGGCAGGGCAGAAGATGCAGCTGGAGAAATCCTGGCTTGCAATTGCTTTTCCATTGCTGCTTTCTGACCAGTACAACTGAGGAGATGTGGAAAACTCGATCTGCAGGCAGAGCCTCGTCCCGAGGATGGGTTTTTGAAAGAGGGCTCCTGAGGGTACAATTTGTTGAGGTGCTTTAGGAAAAGTATTACAGCATCAGCGTAGAAATTTTTAAAATGAGAAAAAGGTCAGGGGAGAGGTTAGTATTCATGAAGCTGCTAATTTTGTCAGGAGTGTCAGGAGGTGCCTGAATGAAAACTCAGAGGTGAAAAAGAGGTGGTGACCAGAAGGATAGGAATTAACTATGTGGAATTACAGTGAGAGGAAAGGAGAAGTCAAAGGAAAGCATCAAGGATCCTAAAAGGAAGCCAAGCAGTTTGGTGCTGTGCTGTGGTCGTAGGAAGCACGAGGATCTGATTAACTGTCCAGTCTTGGAATCCTGATTTTGTTCCTGGCCCTGCCCTGAATTTGTAGAGTGGTATCAACCATGTGGCAGGCACTCCCTTTGGCTTGAATTTTCCCTCTGTAAAACAGAGTTTATTCATCCCAAGCCTGAGGAGGCAGTTTTCAGTCCAGGCTCTGTCCCAGGGTGTTTCAGTGGGAGTCTGCAATGGACACCTGGAGGCAGCACGAAGCGGTCTACTGCAAATACAGCTCCAGGGTATTTAGGTCACTACAGCAAACCACCCTCCACCTGGTGCTGGCAGAACTGGTGTCAGAGGCTGGACTGAGAACCCGAGGTGGGATTTTAAAGCCCTGATTTAGTTCACAATGTGGGTCCCCAGGCAACCTGTGCAGGGCTGAGTCATGTGCTGCAATGTAGGGGGCAGGGAAGAGAGCCGAGTAGCAAAGGTGTGAACTTTACACACTGGCATTGCTATCAAAGAGATCAACTGCTGCCAGTGTGCATCCAGCAAGTGTGCTGGACAGTGAGAGAATGACTGACAATAGCCTGTTTGATGTTAAATAATAGTTTCATTCACAACAGTCAGAGACACTCTCTAAAGATGTGATATTTTACCAGGTTTCTGTTAGTGATTTCATTGCATAATTTTTAGCCTCAAGCCTCTTCCCTTTCCATGTGAATACCTGCTCAGTTCTGTGTACACTGAAAGGTCTCTTTGTTTCCTTCCTAGCCATGCCTCTCCCGCCTCTCAATGTAACTGTAAGCCAAGTCACCAGCAGCAATGCCAGCGTGGTCTGGGTGCCAGGATTTGATGGCCGCGCACCCCTCCATTCTTGCACTCTTCAGGTATGGCCTCTCTGGGTTGTGCCCTGCCCTGCATGAGTAACAGGACTCTCCTGAGCCACAACATTTCCTGGGCCATCGTTTGCTCTCCCACCTTATTAGCAGTGTTTCAATTCTTACATCACAGCCTTAAAACATGAAAACTTAACAGGAGGCAACTCAGGGCATATATAGGTGCCAAAGAGCAGGTCATGAACTTCATGCTCAAAAGTTAAGTGTTAAAGACTGGCCACATTCTCCTTGCCAGCAGGTTATCACATCAGTTTCTTCATGGCAGCTACTCCATGCAGGTTATTACACTGCAGCACACGTGAAGCACACAGCACTCCGTCCATGGGAAGTGCCCTTGAGCAGCTGTGGCTGCAGGGTGCTTGCCCTTCCTGCATGGAGCAGTGGCCCATGGTAGCGTGTTCCAGTGCAGGTGCCTGTGAGTCCCACACCTAATCAGGCCTGTGCTGCGGGATGCCAGAGGAAGTGCAGGAATTTGGACATACCAACGAGTCCAAGGGATGAGGAGCTCGCAAAGTATAGGATGTGGTATAGGAAAGGTAGGAATGATGGAGGTGGGAGACAGATTGGCTTTTTGATACAAGATCAGGCCTATTTGCATGTTTCAGAGCAATTTTAAGCCCCGTCTCTAAATCTTGATTGGCTTTCCATTGTCAAAGACCAGTTCTTCCCAGAAAAATCAAGCTTGATGATACTCTGTAGCTCTGCCAGGTGCAGAATACTCCACATCTCTGAAAAATTAGTCTGCCTCTTGAAGTTCCTGAGGAGCAATGGTATGTGTCTGACCTCAGGCAGAGTAGGTTTCTATCATTGCATGCTTAGCTGTAGAATCAGATCAAAGAGCAGGTAACTAAGTGAGAAAATAAATGGTGATACCCAAAGCGGGCTGTGCAAACACAGCTAGGCACATTCCCCATGGATTTATTTGCCAGGCCCCTATGCTTTCCCTACCTGATTACAGCAGCATTGTGAGCTGGAGTGGAATTTCTATGGGGTGTTGCCAACTATGCAGAGGAGGATTACATGCTCAAGGTATGCTAGAAGCAGTCTAGCTGATTTACTTGCAGTCCTCTTTTTTGTTTGGGGAGGAAAACAGAGATTTCATGCTCTGGTGTTTATTATATTTCAGAAGTAAAAGAAATCATCATCTAGTTTTAACTCACTGGCAGAAAGAACTCTTGAAGGCAGCTGGCCCTGGTCTCTGGGTTTTGTTGCTGCTTCTGTTCTTGTTCAAAGTTGAAAACGGTTTTCTTCCTCTGTTTTACAATGCCAGTTATCTCCAGTTGGAACAGCCTATTCTCTCTGGCTTGCATGCTGCAATGCTAATCATTGTGGGGTTTGAGTTGTTCCCTCTCACTTTTGGCAGGGGCAGGGGTGGGGGCTGGGGCATATGGAAAAGAGGCTGAATCAGAGCAGCCCAGTTTCTGTCCACTCAGCAGTCTCTCACCCTTTTTCTAAGCCTTTTCTGTTCTATTTGGGAAGGACAGAGTTCCAGCGTTTGAGTCTGGGAGCAGGGTAGCTTGGCAATGACCCTGCACTGTCAGAAAACCGTGCTTCCTCTGACTCCCACATTGAGAGATTCTGTGTGAGGCATTGACCTACATTTCTGTGTGAAAATGCACATGTTCCTGGCTCCTCATCATTGCACTTCTGCTGGGAGTCTCCCCGAAAGAGAAGGGAGATTGGAAGTTTGCTGTGTTTTTCTGGCGCTCAGGCCTTGCAGCAGGTGCCCCAGGAGCACCGTGTTCAGACAAGCAGATTGCTTCTGGGGACAGGGCTGTTAACACAAGCCAAGTTCCAGGGTGTGAAAGGGGCAGATGCAAGAGCACCAGCTCTTGGGAGTGTTGGACAGAAACACATCATCCAGCAGACAGGGTTTTACACAAAAGTTGCCTTGTTTTTTCCCTGCTTTGGAAAAAGCAGTGGATGACACTGATGATGACAACAACATGCTTTTCTGTTCAGGAAACTTGAGATTCTGCCTTTTTACCAGCCAAATAAATCAGTGTGCCAGAAGAGTATGTGAGAGTGAGCAGAAGGGCAGTGAGAAAGAGAGGAAGGCTGCCATATAAAATATATAAAGTCCGTATGACTGTTTCGCTTTTGTCGGTACATCTTGCTTTTACTCTCAGCTTTGCTGTTTCTTATGCGCTTGAGGAGAAAGTCTGAGCCTGGGAGCTATGCAGTGATTTCTGCTATTGTCAGTACAAAAGTAGGAACACTGAACCTGTCTGTGCACACAGTGCTATTAGATTTAAATTAACATTCATGCTGCTTTAAAGCTCAGAATTGGAAAGAGAAGAAAAAGAAGGGATGCAGGTTGTGGTAAGAAGTTTCTTTTCAGTTTAATTTGAAACAGGTTAGTTGAACCAAGCCACCTATGTCTACCATGTCTGTCATCCACTACAAAATTGAAAATATACAAACTTCTGGAAAAAAGAGTTTGTCAAAAGGTGGCAATAGGCAACAGGCAAGTTGCTCCACCAGTTTTCATTGCCCAGATTTAAACAAGCCTCGGAAGCCGGCTGCTGCCACTCAGAGTGACAAGCACGTTTCTTTTTCTTTAAAGGAATAATAATCAACTGTAGAAATTGTAATATAGGGAAGAAAATGTTTTAAAATATGGAACCAAATTTTCATCTGGTGGAAAAATTTTGTACTTCCCGAATGATGTCACTTCATGATTTTTAGTTTGACAACTCCCTTTTCAGTATTTTAAGCATCGCTGGTACTATATCTATTCTTACACATTCCTAAACAGACAATTAAATGGATTCTTACCCGTAAGGACATGTTAGTCATATCGTTTATGGTGACAGTCATCTCTGTTCCACTCTTGGCACAGGTAGCTGAGTCACCAGATGGCCAGGAGGTCTCCACTGAAGTCACCCCAGTGCCACCCTTTGCCTACGGCGTGCAGGGCCTGAAGCATTCCACCAACTACAGCGTTCGTGTGCAGTGCAGCAATGAGATGGGCAGCTCCCCTTTCACCGACAGGGTTTATTTCCAGACCCTGGAGCTTGGTAAGAAGCAGCAGACAAGAACAGGACAGTAGTTCTGAACCTGAAAAAGAGGCAATTATAAATGTCATTAACTCCTTGCTAATTTGGAAATACGGGAAACATTACGCTGTTAGATTGCTCATCCACTCTAAGGGTCTCCTAGAACAAAACAATAACATCCAGTCAAATGTGGTTAACAGCAATGATGCACAATACAGGAGCTGACCCAGCCATGGGGCTTCTGCGTGCTGGTCCCATTAGCTCTCTGAGGTTCTTGGGATCTTGAGAGAAATGAAAGGTGCTGACCTGTCTTCTCCGCTTGAAGCCACAGAGTGCTGGTGGCTTGCAGAAGTTGTTCTCTCCCCTCACACTCTCTCTTTTCTGGATGATCTCAGGAAAGAGGTTGAAACTGCCATTTTCAGTGTGGATAGTGCCTTATTTTCCTGCACAGAGTGATTGTGTTCTGTTCTCTGCTTTCAGCTCCAAACAGCACCCCTCAAAATATCCATGTTATTCAAAGAGATCCTGGTCTAATTTTGGAGTGGGAAGGTGTGGCTCCAGATGTGCTGAAAGAAAATGTCCTGGGATACAGACTGGAATGGATTCAGGATAATGTAACTCAGGTAACAGATTGAGAAGGTACTGAGCCATTGAACACAGAGTTGCAGATCCATATTAAATTTTCTAGGCATTAAGGTCCCTCATCCATACCAAGGGATTAGATTGGTGACATTGCTTTTGTGTAAATGGATCTATTCTGACGTTAGGGAATGCCTCAGTATTTGACTTCAAGATTTAGGACTGTTTCCTCCTTCCTGGCATATTCAGAATTCCTTCATTTGAATGTTCATCGGCAGACAGACCAGTTCTCTGCCATTGTTTGTACAAGAAGGACAACACAGAGAGAATCCACTTTGTCTCTCTCTGACTCTTTCTAGGGCTGTCCCGCTCAGACAGTGGGCTTTCTCTCTCCTGTGATTGAGACTTGGCTTTCCAAATCCTAGCAGCAAAGGTGTATTTAACAAGTGAATGAGTTGTGCTGTAAATCACAGAAAGAAGGATGTGGATTCTTAATACTTAGGGAGTTGAAAGGACCCTGACAGGGTAGAAGGCCTTTCATTTGTTCTTTGGCATTGACCTTTCCCAGGTATCTATCAGCCTTTGAAGTTCACAGCATTTCATATGGTTTCTAGCTTCCTAATAGGTATTTACTCAGTGCTTATTAATGAAGAGCAAGCCTGTAATAATAGACAGCTAGAGGGAAAAGAGACTTATTTTCTATTTTGTATGACCCATTTCACACTAGGTCAGCGTCATTGACTTTTGAGTGATGGTATTTTGAGTTCTTACTGAATTTACACCATGTCAGTGGTGGCAGCCAAATATTCGTGGGTTTGCTGTATGAAGAAGATCCACAAAATTACTGAAAATATGTTGGCCTTGCTATCCTAAGTGAGAATTGGTGCTGAAATTCAGAAGCCACTTAGGATTTGGTCGACAAGTTAGACAGACAGACTCCTCCCTTGGATTAAAACTGCCAGATGCTTTACAGTAAACCACAAGAAGGAGGTATATCTTTTAATAGCAGAGAAAACCATATTTCTATAGCAACGTGCATGGGAGGACCTCCAAGGAAGAAATTATTAAACCTCCTATCTGCCTTATGCCTTGGGAGACTGTTATCAATTTTTGGGAAGAGAAACCCAAGACAACCACCCAGATCTCAGGCAAAACGGAGCTAAGGACTCAGGAGTCATAATTCCCAACCCTTGTTGTAGTGCCAGTGAAGTACATGGTACTGTTTTGGTTTAAAGGTGAAGTTTTACATTAGATGCCTTTTAAGACAGCTGACAGTTTGTTGTCATTTGCACTCAGGGGGAGATGATCGTGCAGGACACAAAAGCCAATCTCACCATGTGGAATCCTCTCAAAGACCTGATTATCAGGGTGTGTGTGCTGAATTCTGCAGGGTGCGGGCCCTGGAGTGACCTCTTCCTGCTTGAAGCGCAGGAGGTCATGGGTGAGTGTCCACTATTTTCTCTTCACTTGGGGGAAAAAGTCAGAAATACTGTGACTGCTGTTTTTTCTGAGTCTTTTTCTTTCAGTGCTTGCAACTTACTGGAACATGTGGGCTTATACAGCAGCACACTTCATCAAGGAGACTAGAAATTCAATAATCTTTAAAGAGCTGGTATAAACAAAACAGCTTCTGGCCTGTTCCATGTCTTCTTAGAACAGGGTTTTTGCTGTGCTTAGTGCAGAGCAGAAGGGCAGACACAATAGAAAATATGCAAATGAAGGTTTACACGGATTTACACAAGTAAATGTGACAGAAAACTCCTCTAACACAGGTTCTCTTCTTTGGTTTAATTTTATGCCGTTCCTGACTAGTTTTAGTGAAGCCTGATTTAAACTGTGGCCCCATGGGTGTTCATAGTGGTTTTTCTGAATGTATTTATATTAAACCAGTTTCACTGTCTCCATGGGAATGCTGAGCTACTGGTAGAAGAGGAAAATGATGGTACAGACGCTGTACCATGCAATCTGGACCACATGGAAGGGTTTGTTGGGAGCAAAGAACATGCACCTGTGGAATGCACTCGTAGTGCTGAAGGGCAGTTAGGCTCACCTGGGGTGATTTGCTTGCTGCTTGTATTTCACAGGGAGTGGGAAATGTGAGTCAGGCTGTGAGCTGGGCAGGATGTTATATGGGGAGATGGGTAGGAGGGAGAGGATGCTCTTGCTCCTGAAGGAAACTGTAACAGAAGTAAGAGGGAGACGTTCCAAATAAAGGTACAGGTTGGTGATAAGAAGTCAGTGAGGTGTGATCATACAAAAATCCCACAGTCTCCCGAGGTTTTGTTTCCAAGTGCCCCTGGCAGGACAAGATAGCAATCTCTAATTTCTGATGCTGACCCACCTGCTGCTGCTATCTTCCCACTCCACATGTCTTTGAGGAATCACATGGACATTGAGCTCTCCTGATCCCTCCACACTTAGGGATGCCAGGGGGACTCTCGGGGGGAGTTCCCAAGCAAGCAGGAGGTGGGGGATACAGGCAGAGCAACTAGTGGAGAACTGTATCCTTACTTGCAGTAGTGCATTTAATGCTGGTTTTAGCATGTGCATTACTCAGGTCCTTTGGCTGCCCAGTTCCTGTGACGAAGTCAGCACTGAAGGTCAAGTGTGAGCACACAGTCACTGTGGGATCAAAGGCCTCAAATTACTTAAAACAGAATGAAGGGGTGTGGAGATTCAGAGCTGAACCTACTGAGGTTGATCACTGGCTCCATCAATTTTTACCTCCTGCTTTTTGATTGGATATTTTCTGTGGCACCCGAATACAGATAAAAGTATCTGAAAGAACTAGGAGTTCCCTTTGGAAAATGGCCATCACTGGCAAGAAGCCTCAGGGAGTGTTCAGGGTTTGCATTTTACAGGGAGCTGGAATGGGATAATCCTGAAAGCACTATATGTTGTTGTTTGATTGTTTTTATTTAAAAACCACTTCAAAAAAAGTAGCATCAGGAGTGGTGCTTGTTTTGGCCAAATGCTGTCTGGAAGCACATACATTTCTTTTCAAGCGTAACAGGCTGGAAGTAAAAGTTCACTGTGGAAACACTGACAGGCCTTAAGCAGCAGAGCTGCAGAAAGACTGCAGTTTTGTTTCAGGCCTGGTAGAAAACATAAGTCTCTTCCTTTCCTAAAATAGCAAACTGGCACTGGTTGCTCTATGTGAGAAATGCCAGGGGTGGTTTCTGACCAGCTCCCAGTGCGGCAATAAGGATGACTAAGCTCCTATAAACTTTAAGTCAAATTTGTCATTACAGCAATGCTAGTGGGAGCTCCACCCTACTTATGCAGATATCTTGTGTGCTATTAACAGAGATTGTTTTAATATTTTCAGAAACTTTCTCAGTAGAAACCTCCTTTTTCATTGCAGAGCAAGGAACAGAATGATTTAATAGCTTTTTCCTATCTGTAATCTTCACAGTTGTAGGCAGGAGAAGACTCTTGGATTATGTTCTTTGCACACCTTTGAGATATAAACGTTCTGTGAAATAAAAGGGCTGATCATTGAAGGGCTCCTAAATATTCTTCTAAACTCTTCTAATAATACTGTGTTCTCTCTGACCTGCGCGATCTTAAGGCATATGCTGGTTGGAAAAGGCAGTGCAGGAGATGGGAGAGAGACAGAGTTGAGAGAGGAGAGGCAACCTGTGGGCTGCAGCCTCCCTCAAGCTCAGTAACACAAGTGGGAAGCAACAATGTGTGGGGCAGAGGAGGAGAAGCAGTGAATTTCAACATTCATTTCTATTTCTGACACATTTGCTATAAACTATGGGGTGGGCTCCTGATTCCCAGCAGTTTAGAAATAGGGAGAATAGTTTAGTTTGTTTTCATCCACACTCCTTTTGGAGGGGCTCCCCAGAAGCTGACCTAAATCCCTGCTCTCTCAACAGAGCAGCCAACAGACAGAGACTAGAAAAACCTGGGAGAGGTTTGTCTCACCAAAGGGGGAAAGAAACCTTATTGTTAACTATCAGAGAGGACCTTTTACATCAGTGTTGTTAGCTGTTTCTACCCTGATTGTTAGGCAGAAACAGCCCAAGTGATTGGCTTGGGAACTGTGGAGAGGGTTGGAGTTACCTTTATTGTATTTGAGAAATACAGCTTCTGTTTCTGATCTCTCCCTCCTCATAAACAGCCTGGAAGGCTGGGTCGAAAGTTGCAGCAAGAGGGAGTGTCATAAGACCCAGAGCCTGTAAAGCCTTCTGGGTGGTAAAAGAATATATGAGTCACTGAAGGAGATAAGATACTGGAAAATAAGTATTAAGGATCTGATAATTTGCTTCAAGTGGAGAAGTACTAGTCACTGGTCCACGATTCTGTGTCCTTAAGCTCTACCTGTTTATTAGACAAATATTACTTCTTTAAAAACTTGGATGATAAGGCTCCTCAGTGTAGCCGGTAATCAAGCCTCAGAAGCCTCTTGCCTGCCAGGACTCTGCCAGTAAGGGTTGTCTGACTTTTTCATATGCATCTGCTCAGAGATTCATCCAAATTCCAGCCCATCAACCTAACATCTCTTTTAAGGACAGGTTTATTTATACTGTCATGATGTATAACAGGATTACTTACATCATCAAAGATGATTCTTCCTTACCTTCTGGTAAAGGGCAGTCAGCTGCTGAGGGCAAGCAAGTGAGCATGAAGATGAAGGAGGTGCTCTGGGACCTGGTGTCTTTTCTTGTTCTCTCTTAAACAATTTGGAGATATGAAGGCTGTCCTAGATTTTAATAAAGCCATTCAAATTCACATTTAATCTCTAGTAATTGTATTTGGAGAAGTAGTCTCTCAGGGAACAGATTAATTTATCATTTTTTGCCAGGCATACATGATATTCTTTTTATTCATAACTGTATTGCTTATCTTCCTTGCCTGGTAGCTTGCTCAGATTGGCAGCATCTCCATTTCTCCTGTAGACATTTTGTACTCAAAAGTATACGTATTCTGGGAGCAAGTATTATTTCAGTCCTGGAACCTGTAGGCTGACTAACTTATTTCTTGACTCACAGCGGACTTTTTAAAATTCACCTTTTGTTTGGGGAGAGACATTGAGAAGCTACAACCAACCAAACAACATTGTGAAGTTACAGCTAACACCAAGTCCCTCAGGGTGCTTCTCTTTGTGGGAGGGGTTAGAGGAAAAATGTAAATATTTTTAACCAGATTACCATGAGGCAATTGTCCTTCCCTGTTGTCTTTCAAAATGCTGCCTGGCTGGCATTCAGGTAGTGCTGTGTAACCTGATCAGGATTCTGATGTCTGTCTCAAACAGGACAGGGGGAAACCTGCACGCAGAATGCTCACGTTAAGCAACCTTTTTGTCGTGAAGGTCTAGTTTGAAGCACCCCAGATCATGAGCTCATGTAAAATAATATAATCTGGTGCAGCACCTATTACCTTCTCAAGGCCCAAAACTAACAGTTTCTGATAACTAGATGCATCTGCTCTGCCTTTGCTGTGGGAAAGAGCTAGTTTTCCTGATGATTGGCTGAGTACCTGTTTCTGCCAAATTTCAGTATACAGAGATCCACCAGGTCCAGCAGCGTGGCTTTCCCATTTAAAACCAGGAGGAGAAATTGGTCTGTTTGCCATTGACAGTCTTCTGTTTCCTGACTGGTGTTTTCTCCATCATCTAGGTGGCCAGAGACAACCTCCTTATGGGACGTCCTGGGTTCCTGTGGCATTGGGCATTCTCACAGCTCTGGTCACAGCTGTTGCCCTGGCTCTTATCCTCCTTCGAAAAAGAAGAAAGGAAACTCGGTTTGGGTAAGGGAGTTTCTTCCTGTGCTGGCTAGAGAGATCTCTGCTTTTTCTTCCATTGTGGTTTCTGACTCAATTATTTTTCAAAAAAGCGTTGTGGATGGAATACTTTTGGCAGTTTCTTTGGATAACTGTATTGGTTGGTTTTTTGTTGGGATTTTTGGGGGGGTTTGTTGTTACTGGGTTTTTTCTATAGTTTTGGGGTGCCTGCCTTTTCCTCAAAATGAGAACACCAAAAATACAGTAGAAAAAATTATGTTAATACCTAGGCTTTATTAGACTATAGGGATATGAACTTGATTGTAACTTCCTGACTGCCCAGAACCCTCTAGATCCCCAGTAAAGTTTCCTTTCCATCACCTCTGACACTTGGCTGCGGTTTGCTCCCTACTGCAGACAAGGTTCCTGTTCTTTCCAGTCTCCTAGACCTCCCTGTCACAGCAGCATCTCTGTTTAAGTGACTCATGCAACCTGTCCCAACCTGCAGCTCCTCCCAGGCACTTGGGAGGAGTGATTCCCCTGTTTTGGAAGGCTGTAGGTGCATCAGCAAAGAAGCATAAACCCATTGTTCCTCCTCTCCAAATACACCCTCTTTAGCCAAAAGTTTGGGGTACTTAGACAGCAAGGGTCGAGAAATCACCCATTCTGTCCAACACACCCTTTTAGAAGTGAATGGCCCTTGTAATCATGGTCCTGTGTGTCTTTTCTCCCTTCTAGCCATGCCTTTGGCAGTGTGGTTGGCAGAGGGGATCCAGCAGTCCATTTCAGAGCTGCCAGGTCTTTCAACAGGGAGGGCCCAGAGCTCATTGAAGCAACATGTAAGTAAAGTGACCTGAGTGATTCTGCCTGGGAAGCTGTGTTCATGCATGTTTTCTCTCTCTGTTTTCACTGAAACTGATGTTTCTTGATCAAAAACATGGGATTAATTTACAATGAGGCTTAGACACTGTGAAATGCAGAGGTGAAAGGCCAGAATTGCTGTTGCCATACCAATTACATGGCACTTGCTAATTACAGCTAGTCATTGTGTATATTAATGCAAGACATAAATTCGCCACTCCCCTGCCCTAGTTTCACTCTACAGGGACTCCTTCGACTGGAATATAATCCAGTGGTGAGATAAATATGTCTTAACAGTGTTAGCAGTACTCTTTAAACTTAGTGTGCTGAGCTGTGCTACAAGCACGAACCAATCAATCAGTCTTGGAAAGGCAGGAATTAGTAACTTACCAAACAGGAGATTGAGTCCCAGGAATGGCCAGATGATCCATTAAGGTGATCCATTTCTGTCTCCTGGTTCAGGAAGGGCATGGCTCTCTGACAGCACTGCATGGCTGGGTTAGGATGATGCTCCAGACAGTCATTTAGGTGGTGCAGCTCCATCAACTTAGATTAAGCTGTATGAACCACTGTCTATCAGTGGCCCTTCAGACTGGATTTTGTCTTCTCAGCATTATTTACATTATTTCTATATTCCTGTCGTTCTTGGAGTGTTTAAGGGTGATATTATCATACCCTCTCCCTTTAAGTACTCTACATTTTCTGATGGTTGAAAGCTACTGGCCTCTGGTCTGTGGTAAGGCTAGAGGACATGGAAGAGAATTCTGCCCTTTTCAGGTTTTCCTGCTTACAGTGTGGCAATCAGATTGGAGATGGAGATTAGAACAGGTGACTCTTGATGTTGTGACAGAATATTTAAATATCCCTTATTTGATACTTCATTTGTTTTGTTGGTTTGGTTTTTTTTTTTCCAGTGGAGAGTGTAGGGATCAGTGATGAGTTGAAGACAAAGCTCAAAGATGTCTTAATCCAGGAACAGCAGTTCACCTTGGGAAGAATGCTGGGCAAGGGTAAGAACCAAAACTGAACAAGGCTTTACACTGAAAATCCCACTTGTGTTACTTTTACTGTTGAGTAGGGAGAAGCAATTACAAACAGCCTGTTTTCTCTCCAGCTTGTAGATGGAAATTTAAATGGAACTATCCCTTCTACTGGGGTTAAATGTTTCAGAGGTTTAGCATAACTAAGAGGATATTGGCTAAGCCATTCCTATAATAGGGCTCTACACAATCATGAACTGCAGTCTATGCTCAGCTTTCCAAAGTAGTATTAATTTACTGGTGTATGAATTCCTTTCAGACATTTAAACAAAAGAATATTCAATTAAACTTCACCTTTTCCTTTTTCTTTATAATACTAGTTTTATTGCAGGTTTTTTTGACCCTTTCCCACAGGGAGCATTCTTGCACTCCATCCCTTCTAGAACAAATGTGTTTCTTTCAGAGCAGGAAGATGACCTTCCTGCAAAAGTGGTCTCAGAGGGATAACAGTGCTAAGTAATTAAACAGCTGTGTCATCTGTGAGTGTTAGCTCTTGGCCAGTTTCTGGGATCCTGCTTCAACCCTTTTGGGCTGAAAAGGGTTTTGGTTTTTTTTGTAGCAAGCTGAAATTGTCTGCAGAGAGGCCTCAGGGCATGGCCTTGGTGTGGGAATGCCAGCTGGCAGGATCTGGTCTGTGTTGTTAGCCCCACTCCCACAACCCCAGGTTACAGGTTATAAGATGACATAACTGGATTACCTTGGGCTCTGCTGACTCTACAGCTGAGCAACAGTTCCATAGTATGGAAGCAGCACAAAATACCTTTGTTCCTTCCCATTTTCCTGGTTTGTGGTCGGATCCGCTGCTTGTGGTTTTTGTTAAGTAAGCACATGCCATAGAGTAGTAAAGGGCACTGGTGAAAAGCTAGTGGAAAGATAATGCTTCTGGGGTAGGTGTCCTGAGTGCCGTATTTTGCTTCCTTCTTTTCAGTGTCAGAGTTCCTCATATTAGTGCATTTTGGATGGGATAAGTGGTTACAAAATTAGGGAGAGCAAATCTAGATCCAGATCTAATGCAAAGAGGCTGTTAGGCTGTGGTATGAAGCCTCTTCAGGCTAAAATATTTTGAAGAGGTTTTGGCCTGTTGCATTTCCTCTTCTCTCCCTTAGAAAACACACCAGGGCAAACACTGCCTTCCATGAATCAGCATGTCACTCACACACAGGTAGATACTCCTATGTTTTCTCTGGTCAGCTGTGATTCATAGAAGTCGTTCTCTGAGTTTTGAGAGATAAGGCTGAGTGTGTCTCAAATGGTTGAGTCCTGGCACCATCACTCAGCTCTGATGGCTGTCAATACTGAGAGCTTCCTCAGCCAACCCATCCGCTTGCTGCTCCAGCTAATAGCCTCCTCTCTGAACAGAACCTCACTCAGACTCATCCCTCATGATATGGCTTCCCCAGAAATGTCTGCCTGTGATCCCAGCTTAAACTCTGTCTCTGCATTATCTATCTGGTCAGGGATTGCTTTTTTCCCCTCTTGTTTTCCCTTGCCTTCTTGACTGCCAGCACAGTGATCTCTGTCTGCTGGTAGTGATATCTCTTCTAGACACACGTATGCTGAAAGCTGCTGTCTGGAACTGCAGAATGAAAAATGAAGCATTTTTTATGGTTACTCAGCTTTTTTGCCAGTGACCCCTGAAGTGAACCTGCTGTAAATCATACTTTCTTCACAAGAAGCTATTCCCTCACTGCCTACTCTGATAATTTTACAGGGGAGTTTGGGTCAGTCCGAGAGGCACTACTGAAGCTAGATGATGGCTCTTTCCAGAAAGTGGCAGTGAAGATGCTGAAAGGTATGTGAGAGCAGGGCTGCCTGAATTACATAAAAAAAGAGAGCTTGGAAAGATTAAATGTTGTCTGTCCTATTCTCAGCAAATATCCCTGATGCTCTTTATTCCTCTCTGAGCTTCTCCCTCAGCCATTCTACCCGTGTTGTCTCCCATCCCTTTCATGTCAGTGTTTTCATAGTGGATGCTCTTCAGGAAAGGACCTGTATCACCTTAGTTGCTTCTACAGCACATAGCACGTGGTGAATGCAACTAAAACCACTACATCATGCAGCTCAGACAGCTCAGACAGGTCTGCTCTGCCCTAATAATTCAGCAGTGAAAGAACAGTATTCCTTCAAGCACATAGCCTGGAATAAACAGAAGAGTGTTAGGGCTGAATGCAGTGACAGGCTAACTCATCTCAGTCAGCACATTTGACTGAGCAGTCCTGCTCCCTTCTGATTTGTCATTTGGTGAGTGTACATAACAAGGGCAACTAACACTTTCATCAGGCAGAAGTCTGTAACAAGAAAAGCAATTAAGAGATAAGTATAAATCAAAGGAAATGTGCATATATATGTGTTTATATGTTAACCTACCTTATTTGATCCCTTTTGCCTGTAAGGCAAAAATTAACTGTGACTGACTGAAAGCAGTCACACTCACTTATCTCTGGAGCTCAGTTTGCTTCACAGAATAACAGCTTGTACTAAATACACTGGTACCATTCTAGTGTAAGCTGTATCATTTTATCCAGTTTCAACAATAATTCTAATCAGTTTGCAAGCTTTTGTGTAGTCAGAATGTCTCCCTTCAGGCATCTAACTTAGGAACAATCTGTCAGCCTCCAGATGCACCTTCCTTTCTTCATTGACTGTAGAAAGGGAATCTCCTTTTTGTCTTCTGAATCATATTGAAATTACTTGCCTAAAGCAGATAATTTGAGTACTCCCCTACAGGTCTGCATCTGATCTTGCAGCAGGACTGGAGGACTCTTGCTAAATTCAGCAGCAGCAGTGGTGGAAGTAGTCGACTGGGATACTTCCTGATTATATTAATGTATTTCCATAAATATGGAGTCATAGCAATGAGAAATAATTTACTCCAAAATGTTGCTGATGTATGTCACTGCTGAATTTGGTCCAAGCTGTCCAGTAATGTGGTTATTTAAGAAATCTTAGCTCCAGCACCCTATAAAACTCAATCATGCTAAGAGATGTAAAAGCATTTATCTTTCCTGCCATCCTTGTCAGAGATGAGTTGGGCCCTGCTGTGCCAGTCAGGGGCTCCGAGGCCATCTCCTCAGTTTCAACATTTTCTTTCATTTGTGTGATGTCTCCTCTCCCTGATGTTTGTAGTTCAGGTTCTTTTCCCTAATTAATTCTTACATCTTTAACCCCCACACAGTTTGCACAGCTTCCAAGGAAAGTTCTTACTGAGAAAAGAGCTGCTAACCAGCGGGTCTTTACTCTGCCAAGAACCGATTTACCAGATGTCCCTGATATGTGCTTACTGCTGCCCATCCCGGGAGAGAAAGTCAGGCTCTGCTTTGTTGTAAAATGGCTTATCTAGCTATAGGTCTGAGAAGATGTGCTGTGCCACAAAGAACAAGCTTTTGATAATCATTATTTGTAAAGTCCCTTGGAGCCACCTACAAAGAAAGAAAACTTACAGTCACTTTTTCCAGCGGACATCTTCACCTCGACCGACATTGAGGAGTTCCTGCGAGAGGCTGCCTGTATGAAGGAGTTTGACCACCCTCACGTCACCAAACTGATCGGTAAGACAGAGCTGCTGCTGCTCGTGCCACAGAGCACCTCCTGTTCCTGCATTATCCCACACAGCCTCACTCTCCCCAGCAGGGCTGGTGCAGCCTCCTCTCTGCTACCTGGAGTCCTGCATAGGTCAGCACTGCTCCTTCCCAGGCCCAGAGGGAGTCAGAGTGTGTGCAATGCTCCCCACACCTGCCCTCACACACCAGTAACCACCCTCTCCTATATAAGCCATTTCTTTGGTTCTTGCAAATGCATCAGGGAGATTTTTGCTGGCTGAGGCGTGTCTAAACCGCTGTGAAATGTGAGCAGGTGGGCTGGTAGTCTATAAATAGGAGGGAAGATTGTGCCTTTCCAAAATACTGACTAAGAAGCAAGACGTCTGTGGGTGGACACTTTGGAGTGCAGGTATTTTCCAGAAGGTGGAGATTGCTCTGCAGAGCATGGGGTTGGGGGTGTCTGGTCTGGAGTGATCCTGGAAACATTTATAGTTGGTCCTGCAAGAAGAGCTGAGAGGCACTAGGCTCTTAGTACAGCCTCTGAAGTAAACAGGGTTAGAGGCATCTTACCACCTCCTGGCATAGAGTCATAGAAGCTTGGAGCATGGAATCCACCCACCAAAATGGCACATTTTCCTCCAGATCTGTAAGAGGAAGGCGCAGCAGCCTGTAAGGTGCCCCCTGGCAGTGATCTGTTTGCTAACGCCCCTTTGCTGTGTGTGTCCTCATCAGGAGTCAGTCTGCGAAGCCGTCCCAAGGGCCGTCTCCCGATTCCCATGGTGATCCTGCCCTTCATGAAGCACGGAGACCTCCATGCTTTTCTGCTGATGTCACGGATTGGGGAAAACCCATTTGTAAGTCTGTCTCACTGTAGAATTCCTTCTGGGAGGGTAGGGATTTTCAGAGATTGTATTTGGAGCAGCTCAGGATTGGTCTCCCAAAGGCACTGTCAGACGGTTGGATTTTAATACCAGAGAAGGTTGTGAGAAGTGATCTTAAAGTGCTTTGTTCCATGCATGTTGAGGACCAGCTCCTCCATTCTATCCCATCCCCTCCCTATGTCCCCCATCCCTGCTCTGTAAAGTGGCAGCAAACCTTGCAGTTTTGTCACACGTGCTTGAAAGCCTCCAGTAGCAGAAGCTAAACTGTTATTTCTTACAGAACTTGCCTGTTCAGACACTCCTCAAGTTCATGATTGACATTGCCAGTGGGATGGAGTACTTGAGCTCAAAAAATTTCATACACAGGGACCTTGCAGCTCGGAACTGCATGTAAGTGACTCACGAGTCTTTAGAGAAAAGAAGGGTGAGGGAGGGATGAAAAACCTTTTGCATGACAGAAATGTGAGGGGTCCTGTCTAAGAATACTGATCTTTGCATCTAAGTGGCAATAGACATAGGGGAGTCAGGGTCATTGTGGTGGGGTGTGTGGTGGTGCTGCTGAGAGCAGGGTGCAACCACTGAAGTCCCACTGAGCTTTCAAACAGACCCTTTTTATATAAAGGAACTTTTCCATCATTGGTCTGCACATAGAGTTTCATAGAGTTGATTACAATATGTGTTTGTAATTAGCCACTCCAGTGGCTGTGTGTCAGCATAGGCTATTTGTTCCACAATATAAAATAACCAACAGGAGGGAGTGGGTTTGGCTGTGTTAGTAGAAAAGAGCTTTCGTTGTATCCTGAAGTCTGTATTTCTGGTATCTATTTTGAGGACTTGATTATCACAATATAAGAATTGTAGTTTCCTTGAAAGCTTGTAGAGAATGCCTTTAAAAATAATTGCATGGTGAACACACCATATGATCCCACTTCACTGTTCTTGACACCAAACTACCTTGACTGCTTTGAAAGGAAGAAAAGTCCTTTTTTTATCCTTTCCACTTGGCTTCTTCCCTGAGAATGGAGTAAGGAACAACTCATTGTGACAACAGAGCTCTGCCTCTGATCAAAACCACAACAACCAATAAAATCCATGATGAGACACAGATTTCCAAAGGCATTTGAATGTCCAGATGTACAGACAAGGAGCCTGATAGTCATGATGAAAAATGATAGGTTAGCCTGCTTTGACATTTATGAGGAACCCATACTGATTTTCTATTTTTGTAGACATCCTCCAGAGGAAGCTGAATGCCTGTTTCAGCACATCTTCTGGGGAAAGCAGTGAGTCCTTTATGAAGCCCGGGAGCATGAAGTCTTTGTGGGCTTTACTTGGACTATCTGCTGATGTGTGTAGGTTTAAGAGGATGACAGGGCAATTCAGACCAGTAACCAGGCCTGGAGAGAAGATGTTGCAGATCTAGTTCAAGCAGTTTTAACAGGCAACCTAGGCAATCACCCTGTGCTTTTTTTGATTGCCAGGATGGGGTGCCAGCCTTGGTGATAGCAGTGAGCATTGCAGATGTGCTCTGATAATCTTGGAAACAACATAAAGTATCTGAGTTCACTTTGTGTGTGTAAGAGAGTAGACCATCTGAACATAGCCACTTCCTTACTTCCTAAATCATAGTTATTTCCCTATTAGTCTGAAGGAACTAGTTTGAGACCACTAAGCTACTTCACATTGGTCACCAAGTAGATGAAATCATTCTCCTTTTGTGTAATACTTGGTGAACTATATACCTCAGTTCTCTGAAATTTTTTTTTTTTTTTGCCTGAGGTAGCCAATAAATGCTTTCCTTTCCTCAATTGTGAACTTTTCCATAGGTTGGATGAGAACATGAATGTGAGTGTTGCAGACTTTGGACTTTCTAAGAAAATCTACAGTGGGGACTACTACCGCCAGGGTTGTGCCTCCAAGCTGCCAGTGAAGTGGCTCGCTCTGGAAAGCCTGGCAGACAATCTGTACACAACGCACAGCGATGTGGTGAGGTTTGCTCTGGTGCATTTGGGGACCACTCGTATTCCTGCTAAAGTGGAGGAGTCCCACTGAGGGTAGGAAAAAGCCTTGGTGATAGGAAAGGGAGTTTACCATGTGTTTGAGGGATGGTGCTACCTCTGCCTTGGGTGCTGTCAGAACTCATGGCTAAAAATATATGAGAGTGGTTAATGGCTGAAGACATCAACCCTTTTTTTCTTGTTGTCCTTTTGTCCTTTATTTTTCAGTGTTTACCCCCATCCTCTTCTTCACTTTTCCCCTCCTTCTCTTCCTTTTCCTCTCTTTATACAGTTCCTTCTCTCTTACTCTTACTCTTTTTCATCTCTCTTCTGCCTGGCAGTTTGAAGGTGACGTTTGAAATGCACGTAACCCACACACTTAAGTATGAGTGCAGCAAAGGTACTCTGTCCTGCAGAAGGCGTTGGCAGAACTTCATAGATCTGAATACATCACTGCTTAGACACTCCCCGTAGCTTTGCCCCTGGGGAGCGAGGCTAAACCCATTCATCTTAAATTGTTACTTATTTTCCTTTTGGGATTTTTTTTTTCTGATACCGTCTTCCCTCTTCCTTGCTGTCTTCTGATCTATTTTTAAACTAGTTTTGTCCTTCAGTCCTGTGGACTTGCCTTTCCAGTTATCCCTGTCACAATGTCCTTGAAGAGATAACCAAGAGTGCCTTGTAATGTCGCTTCTGTGTTGCCCAGCCATTGCTGCATCCACTGTAGACAGTGTTTAGTGATTGGTGGTCACTAGTTCAGCCAGTTTACACCAGGCACTGGACAGGGGTTTGCTTATGATAATTATAATTTTTTGCACTTAACGAACCTTGCAGTTAAGTTGAAATGTACGACTGTGCAGTGTAGAGCAGAAATGAATGTGAGCTGTAAGTGGTTTGTTCATTGCCCTGCTTGCTGGCTAAAATCTGCTTTCACTTGTACCTGTATATTAGTAGAAACTCAGAATCTGGTTAAATGAATTAAGGAACTGATTTGTGAGCCCTAAACCAAAATCTTTTTATAGCTGGGAACCAACAAACTGATACCACATACCTTAGAGAACCATAAGTAGGAGAGGTCTGCAGGTGGAAGACAGGATTAGTTCCCAAATCTTCCCCTGCTCCACTGCAGGATGGGGCCAGGCAGGGCCTTCAGCTGTCTCCTAGAATGATGTGTCAGCATCAGCAGCATCTGGTGGGTCATTTCTGTTTTCTATCTAGAGTTTGGTTAGTCCTTGCATCACTGCTGCTCAGATGACATTACCCAGCACAGTCTGAGCATACCAAAACCAACCCCAGCGAGCAGGGAACTGTCTGTTCACTTGTTCTGTGTGCTCTTCTCTTTCAGTGGGCGTTTGGGGTGACCATGTGGGAGATTGTGACCCGAGGGCAAACCCCTTATGCTGGCATTGAGAATGCAGAAATCTACAACTACCTCATCAGTGGGAACAGGCTGAAACAGCCCCCGGAGTGCCTGGAAGATGTGTGAGTACTCCTCACCCTGCTGACATACGATTTCTTGAGAAGTTTGGCTCGTTGGAAGGAAACAGAGGCAGCTGGCTGGGATGCTGATCTGAATCTATCCACTTTCCAGTACACAGAGCCATTCACTAGAAAGTCTCTGGGTTAGCTACTAGATACTCTTTGCTGGCAGAGCTCCCAGGAACCTGTGGTAACTACACAAGCAGCTAACTTGGCTCAATGGTTTCAACAGTGTCAACATTAGCAGTTCTTGGCTTTGTGGAAACTGTGTCTCCGGAATCACTGAACCCTGCCTTCTCAGGCCAACGTCTGAGCAAAGGGATGAGTTCCATGGCACACCCTGAAGGCTGAATAGAGAGGCAATCTAGCAAGAGTATGAGGAAACTGGATTGCAGAGGCAGTGGCCTTCATGTGTCTTTCAAAGCTTGGCCCTGTTTTCAAAATTTGTAATCTACTGTTCTCAGAAATAGCAGGCTGAGAGAGAAGAGAGCTGATAGAACAATCTAAAGTTGTGTAGATCAGTGTCCCACCTTAAATTACATCTGGAAACAAATCCAGGACAATCTAGAAGATTCTGGTTGCAGACATTTTCAGACTTACAGGAAGGACCTAGATAGTCCACAGGGCAGCAGGCAGCCACATGCTGCAGCCTGTGCTCCTGCCTTAATCCTGCTGCCGAGGGATCACTCTTGGCCAGCAGGTCACATGAAGTATTTGCTCAGGAACCCTTCTTCCATGGGTGGTGGTTGGAGATTCCTGATCTCCTCACGTGGGGCTGAGATTCCCCAGGGAGTGTCACCATAACTTATCCCAGGAATAGCTTGCCTTGTCTGGATGAGGTGAAATCGTTTTGCTAAGGCCCAAGCAAGTCTGTTTTCTGTGTGTTGTGCCCAAAGCAAGACATAACTGTGAGCACTGACTTCAGTGGTCTAAATCCTCTTTCCTTCCTCTTCCCTCCTGCTCTGATGGTGGATTATTTCGTGTAGTTGCTTTCTCCTTTTTTCTTTTTTTACACATAGGGAATAATCTGTACTCTTGTTACTAAAGCTGTACACTTTTATCTTCTCAGCAGTTCATTTTAACTTTTACTGAGTGTAAATGAAACCTTTGTTATATCGCTGCTTAAATTCATTACATGTCTGCATCTTGACTGCTCCGAGTAGCTTTGGTTCCAAATTGTGGAGCTTATGGCTGTAGGATGTTAGAGATGCAGAAAGAAGAGAAGAGACTCAAAAACCTACTAGGTCGGCATTGGAGAAAAATCTATCAAAAACTACTAAAAAGGTACAACCACTGTTTTGTGAGGTCCTTTAGCTACAGGTTATTGAGACCAGAGAGAATACCAGAAAGATCTCACTATATGTTCACCCTCAGCTTACATGCTTTCCCCAAGTGTTGCTGTTGGGCTCTGTCAGTCGTAGGGTACTGGGGCAAATGGACTTTGGGGCTGATTCAGTACAGCCAGTAGTTTTCTACCTTTCCTTCAAATTAATTATGCTGATTGTTGACAGCAAGGGTAAAAAAAAGTATTTAATTTGGTTCCACAGAATTAGAAGTTTCTGTTTTATCTGCAGCATTTAGAATAATTTCTACTGTTTGTGAGGGATGTAAATCAGGATTAAGGCAATCGAACCATAGAAGCTTTCTGTAAAAGCAGCGTGAGATCAAAACAGTCTTGTAAATCTGATCGCAAGCAAGGAATATAAAAAGTAAAATAAAACCCATCATGAAATGCTTTATTTCCCAGTAAAGGCCATATCAGATTTTTTTCCATTTACAAGTTTAACTGAGGTTCATTTGTATGCAGTGTTTTTCAGTGCCAGCACTGTGCTTTGTTCCTGTTCCCTGAAAAACTGGCAACAATTACACCATAGGAATGCAGCTGCCAGTCTTGTGGGTGATGCACAAAGAGGAGCAGGGCAATGGCTCTGGCCGTGCTCCAGTGCAGTGCTCCGGCCGGCCGGAGGCCTGGCCAGCCTGAGGGCAGCCAGCACAGACACTGAGCTGCGAACGCTGTCACAGGGCGGGAGAGCTCCTCTTCCCTTGGCCGAGCACGGGCCAGCAGAGCCAGTGATTGTCTCCTCATGCTGGCCCTGGGGCAGCCAGATCTGAGTTGGCTGGCATTTGACCATAGGAGAAAGGCTGCAGGATGGGACCTGGGCCTGGTAATGGCCCTGAACATTTCTCCTGTACAGGGGTGGTACTCTTGTAGTTGAAAGGCCACTTCAGCATCCCTCTTCCAGCATTGAAGCTGTTGTCCATTCTTTAACAGCCCTCTAAACAAACCCAATGTGCCTTTTTCCAGTCCTATTGACAACCTGTCAGGCAGCAGCAGCAGCAGACGTCTGTTACTCTGGGAGCGCTGAGTTAACATGGCATGAAAGAAAGAATACTCTGGAAATAACCTGCACCTCCCACAGCTTGATCTTTGTTTTCTTCCTGTGATTTATCTGCTCTTGAACTAGAATTTGGAGGGATGGCTTCAGCTGTGGCAGAAGTTGTGAGAGTGCTTTCTGTGAATAAATTCAAAAGCTGTTACTAGGTGGTGTCACTACTCCCTAGAGGCAGCGGAACAAGGGCCTTACCATGAAATTCACCATACTTAGACAGGGCTTTTGGGGTTTCTGATACTGTCTAAATAACTATTTTGACCAGAGGGAGAATGCCCTTGAAAATGGGAAGAAACAAGAAATTAGATCCATGATGGCCATTCATGCTGTGTCACTTGTGCAAGACCAAAGCTGATAGGTTTTGAGGGAAGCATCTGTGTTTTTTAAGCTTAACTGCCCAGAACCCCTGTTCAGAGGTGCAGGGCATGGCTGCTCCGCTTCTCAGTGCTCTTGTCTCCCTCTGTTTTGCAGCTATGATCTCATGTGCAGATGTTGGCATCCTGAGCCCAAGCTACGCCCCAGCTTTGGAGTGCTCCGGTCGCAGCTGGAAATGATTCGCGGGAGGATGTCCGAACTCTCTTCCAGTCAAGATCCTCTCTATGTCAACATTGGGAAGGACAAAGAGGCGTCTGCAAGTGACCCAGCCCTGCACGCCTCCTTTGGAAATATGGATGCTGAAGAGACTGTTGCTGGGGCAGCTGCTGCTGTCACAAGTGACTATCGCTACATCATGAGCCCCTTGTGCCTTGGAGATGATGCTGAGGGTGAAAGGCATCCAGATGGACAAGAAGGGGAGGACAAAAGCCTTCTGTATGAGATAGAGACAGAAGGAGAGAAAAGTTGCTAGCCTGTACATAGCAGTGACACTCTGCTTCCCTGAGACTGCATGTGTGCAGCATGGTGCTGTGTCTCCTGGGGCTCTGATGCCAGATCTGGAATGGCTTTGAACAGCACTGGCCAGGGCTCTTGGGCAGCTTTTGTAGCTTTCACCACCTGTGTGGGCTGCATTGGCAAATACCTTGGAAGAACTGCAACCCCAACAACCCCTTGGATTTGGGGGAGGGAGGCAGTAGGGTTACAGGTTGACCACATCCTGCTGAAAGGAGTTCAGAGCTAAGGCGGCAGTCAGAGTCTGTGCTCTGCTCCTTCTCGCTGAATGCTGGAGCAGAGCTGAATACACCTTCTGTTCAGTCAGTGCTTGCTCTTGTGTAGATGTTGTCTTCAATCCTGGCTGCGTGACTTTGGGACTGGTACCTCTGAAAACACTAGTGGGTATTTATACTGTCATTCAGGACAAGAGGGCAAAATTCCCCTCGTGTTCACTCAGCAGTACTGCCTAGACTTGTTGCCTACCTCAGTGGTTCTCAAACTGGTCAGCGGATCTGCTCCTACCCAGCACTGAATTTGAACATCTGGCTCATTCCGTGCAGTGACATTTGCCGCTTCCTCAGTCCAGGGCTCTTTTGAGAGTTTCAGACGTTTTGGTGAGCAAGGAAATTAGAAAAAAAAATGAAAATCCAGCATTCCTCTTCTCCCCATGTACCTTTTTATGTCTTTCTTTTTCTTCTGTTTGATGCCAGTTCAGGCCTGACTAGACTTGCAGCTGACGTTGAAATGCAAAGGGAGGGAGAGCAGCTGGCTTGTGTGAGGGCAGAATCCAACTTCAAAGGGATGGAAAGGAAGCAGTGTAGAGAGGACTTAACAGCAGTATGGGGAAACAGTGCTAATTAATGCTAAGTGCTGCCCTCCAGGAGAGGAAGAAGACTGAGATACAGAATGACAGACTTGCTCAGTTTCAGCAGGAGTGGGATTCAGCATTTGCTTCAAAACTGGATCCTTTAAATCATTCTCTTTATTAGTCCTATGACTTCTTCAAATAACCAAGAACTGTAGCTGCTATAGTGACATTTGAAATCAGTTTCAGGAAGATGTGTGTGTTGGGGGAAGGGATCAACTGGGAGATCTCTTTCTGAAGAGAGACGCTTCATGATGAAAAAGCTTGAGAACCACTGGCCTTCCTATTTAGGAGGTTTTCTGGCATGCCATAAAAGTCACATAAAACATGGAGTAGTATCACTGCAGCCTTCCAGACAGGGCAAAATTAATGGTTTTGCTCTTTGGGTTTTGTTTTGTTTTCCAATCAGCATGTCTGACTCACTGTAACTGCAAGTGCTTGTGTGGTTTTTAATAATTTAATATTTTACTATAAATCAGCATTTGTTTTGTGCAGTGGTTCCCAGCAAGGAAGTGCAGTTACATCTTACTCTACTTATCCTAAATATTTGCTAGATCTTAATTTCTTTTATTTTCACTGCGCTAAAAACTTGGCAGTATTACTTAGGATTCCACATTGCACTTCAAACTAATACCACGAATGTCAGCATTTGCTGAGTTGGCAAAGGTGGGACCAAAAACTCAAATGAAATTGCAGACTTGGTATGAGAACACTCCACCCTTCAATACCCAGTATTTGCTTATTTGTAAGGTTGGGGTCTAACTATAAAATTCAGGTCACGTAGTGAGAACTCTTCCTAGGGAAGGGGAATTTCAGCCTGGGACTTGGGCATGGGTCCTTTCTGTAAAGTTTCCTACAGAAAAGAGATGTCCTACAGGTGTCTCCAGAAATTCAGTATGGTTTCTCAGTCACAGATACAAATTCTGCCGTCTTACACCACAGGCCGTGCAGGGTTTTCTCTTCACTTAGCTGGAATGCTGTAAATGCAGGTGAGAAGATAACACCTAACAAAGGGTAACAAAAACCTGTGCAGTGCACTTGTGCAGTGAGGGCAGAAGGCTATGCTCCCTGCAGCTGCCTAGGAAGCGCAGATGTACATACAGACTCTAACTCTGGGAAGCATGTCTTTAGTTTTTATGCATTTTTTAATAATAAAACCTGTACTGTGTTTGAGTCCCAGCCTCTTATCAGTAGCAGAACGTGTGATGATGCTCACTAACTGTGTGGGGTCATAGTCAGCCCCAGCTGAAAGTCGTCTTTCTTCCTTCACCAAGCATGATTGGGCTACTTCTTGGAGGCAGAGAACATGTTTGGCCTGCACAGGTGCCAGTCACTCTGCATTGCTCCAGCCTTGAGATTGTGAAGGCCAAAATCTGATGGGCACGGGCCAGTGGTTCCACAAAGAGACAGGCTCTGTGGCCACCACTTTCCAGGAGTCTGCGGAAAAGCCCTTACTGGGATGTGCTGCTTCCTACCCTGGAATGCAAGACCTTTGCATCAGTTCCTCCCTGAAAATTGTCGCGTGCACCCATCCAACTGCTGCCAGTGCTCTCAGTGGAAGAGAGGTTTGGAGGCGGTGGGTAAAATTCAGCTCCTGACTCAAACGTTCCAAGCACAACATAAAAGAGCCCCTGGCTTTCCAGCTTGCAGAGAAGAAAAGGTGTACCTCACGCTTTTGTTCTTCACAAGCAAGCAGCATGCTGCACGCCCTCTGCCTGCAGCTCACACAGAGAGGAAGAGTGATGGGAAACGGCACAAGCGCTCACCCCCCCATCTGCAATGCAGAAAAAACAACTTCTGAAGCACGAAGCAGCTGATTTAGTTAATATTTTAAGGTTCCGGTGCCCAGTCATGTCCCTTAGGTCTGGTTCAAATGATGATTTAATCCTTTTGCGTACAAGCCTGGACAGACTAGGTACAAATGAGGCTGTGTTGTGGGTGGGAGAGGCAACACCAGAAGAAGAACTAGTGAAGAAAGAGTGAGGGAAGGAGATTTTAGAATGGGGACAGATGGGATGAGCTGTCAGGAGGGAGTTGGAAAGCAGAATGTGAAATTTTATGTATGACATACCGGAACAGAGAGGGCATTGCCTCAGCTGGTACCAAGCAGGTGTCGGAGGTGGGGGCTGGCTGTGTGTTTGGGTAGAGGATGAGGTGCTCTGCTCCAGCCCAGGTGCCCTGCAGTGTTTTGCTCTTAAATCACAAAGAGGCTGTACAGAGCTGGCCTGGCCCTGCATCTGCTTGGAGACAGCGCTGTAATCCTGACCCCAGGGAAGCTCCAGCCTAACAGCTCTGATTGAGGCACCAGCCTGGCACACCGTTTTCCTAAATAAACGAAATGTTTCTCCCACAACCACCCTTTTTTTCCACCATCCCGGTACAACGGTGCAGTCCCTCCCATCTTCCCAAACAGCTGCCCTTGCCCAGTCTGCTGGGGCAGTGGGATGGCCAACATCTGCGTGTTTATGCTGAAGCAACTTCTCTCCCATATGGGTAAGCCTGACCACGCTCCTTCATCCACATCTTCCTGAGGATGAGACAGCGTCTCCTTCTTTTTAAAAGAGACTCAGGCCACTTGGGGCAGTTACCAGCTAAGTTGTGAGGCAGCATGACCCCACAGCACCCCACCAAGAGCACAGCAGAAGCTCACAGCACTGCCTGTGTTGTGTAGGGGTAGTTAGTGCATGAGGAGACATGCCTCTGTCACCTCCAGTGCCAGGGCGGACTGATGAGCCTCAGACTGTGGGCCATGCTGGCAACTCAGCCTGCAGATATGGGGATGCTCCAGCCTGATGCAGTACCTGATCAGTGTGGGGAATCGTGTGTTCAGGGCTGACAGCTCAGCAGATGCTTGCAGTGAGTGCTTGGAGCTACTGCGCAACTACCCTGGGACCAGCCACCTTCCTTCTTGACCTGTGCTTGGAGGGAAGTGTTGAAGTCTTGACTCTGTAAAAACACTCCCTTGAAGTGAAATGCAATTAATTTTGAGTAAAAATGTGAGTGTTGCTGACCAGTCAAAGGAACAATATTTGCACATAGATATTTTTCTGATTTATATTCTGTACATTGCTGGCAGTATTCATCCTCCCCTGATGCTCAACAATCACCAACTTTTGCAAATCCTCTTATTTTTTACCAGGGATTTCTGTGCAGAACTGATTCATTATTTCACACCTGCTGTGCTCCCTTAAAATAGCAAGTTGTTCTACAAACACTGGAGTTTGATCCAATGGGTGATTGCAAGCCCTGGGTGAAGCTTGCTCCTAGTTGAGGTTCTTACAAGACCTTTTCCCTTGGAGGAGTCTCTGGCATCCAATACTCATTGAATTTCCAACTGCAGTGAAGGTACTGATGTGGAAGTAATAGGGTCTGCCACATGCAGACTTTTCTCAGAAAATTTGGAAGAACTTAATTATCCTTCAGACCTCAATCTTGCCATCACATTTGGCTGAAATAAAGCAGTGGATTCAAAAGCTATTAGGGCCAACACGTGCAGCTGGTGATCAGAGAGCCTTGTTACCATGGGAAACAGAGCTAGAAATCAATTACTTAGTCCAAGAACAGAAAAGACCGATGGACATGGGTTTTGATTGCATTTTCTGTCATATAAAAGGAACTCGGCGTCAGTATGAATCAGACCTCAGTCACTGCACTGAGGTCTAGCAACAACAAAGATGATTGACTCCTCACTTCCTAATTGCTCCGTGGATCCTCCAGCTTGAGGCATGCCAAGCCAAGTCACTCCCAACTGCAGTTAGGCGAAACAGAACGTCTTTTGGTTATATTTGACAGTAGGACTGAAATTAGGAAACAGGTATTTCAGCAGCAGAGAAAGTATCTCTACAGCTTTTATTTCCTCCAGTTTCGTTTCACTGGCTTGAAATCGAAGTGAAAGAAATGTGTGAGCCCAGGAAATAGATGGCACTTGTTGGTTTAAGCTTTGCTCAGTTCAGTACATATTTTATGGGACTGGACTAGTTTCCAGAAGAGTCTTTATAGGAGCTGGCTCTTGCCAGCCTGTGGTGTAAGGAAGCAGAAATTCGTGACAAGAAAAGAGGGTTTGCATGCATAAATGATCCAGCTGGAGTACAGGAGATTGCAGCACATGCTGATAAACATACAGTGCCAGTAAAGGTGACAAGAAGCGGGAGCTGAAAGAAGCAGCGGGTCACTGGAGAGAAGCAGACTGTACACTGCAACATGGCAGTGCAGCAAATTCAGAAGGTCTCTGCTTTCTTAGTTAATAGATAAGACAATGATCCTGGCTGCTACCCTGTCATTGTCTGAGTGGGAGACTGCTGCTGCCTCTCTACTTCTGCCAATGAATGCCTCTGCGACAGCGACTTTCGCTTGTGTGACACAGTGCTAGCCAGAGCTGAGAGCTCTTTGGTCACTTGCTGCTGCCTCTCACTGTTCCTTCTTATTAAATTACCTTTAAAGAAGCTAAAACCCCCCAAGGTTCACATTGCTAGATGACATAAAGCAGCATGCCTCCCCAACATCAGGCAAGGTTCGGGGCTAAATAATACATTTCCTGGTATTATTTGTCTACACAATCCCGCTTCTTACGCAAAGATGCACAAAGAGAAAGAGGAGCAGAAACACTAAATGCAGGCATGTGGCAGGGCATATGAGGAGAGACTGAGCTTTAACAGCCTTTTGTTGACCATGAACCTTAAATCTGAGCTGCAGGGTGTAAGGGCAAAGGAAGATGCACACTTGGCGCTTATGCAGGGGACCCAAACTGCATTCCAGAAAGAATCAGACACTTAGCTGTTGCCAGAACCCCTGCTAAGTAAAAAAAAACCTGTGTCAAATCTGAAGTTCAAGCCTTGGCATCTCATCAGACAGCCGGGGCAGTTTAAGACCCTCTCCCCAATATTTGTTTGCTCCCTCTCTGCTGTAATTGGGTACCCCATCAGCCAGGGCCAGCAGTGCTGGTGCTGCTGAGGGTAGCGAAGATATAGCTGATGATGCACAGAAAAGGATGAAGCACAGGCACATGTTTCTACCAGCACTGCTGTGGGGGTGGAAATCTCTGGCAGAGCAAACAGCCTGTGACTTCTCACACTCCCTCCCCCCTGTCTGATTCACTCCGGCTTGTCTGCCAACACTCCCAATTACGCCAATGCGCTTCCATTGAAGCTGATATGCTGGGCTGTACCTGAGGCAACGATCAGGCTCACTATGTGAAATCTTTCCCATATTTTCCACCTATTGATGAAGTCTCCCCGGGTCACCACTGAAATTGCTCAGGGCTGCTGGCGTACCAGCCAGTGAGTTTTTCTGCAGGCATCATCAGGCAATGAGCCAAATGAGAGAGACTGAACCTATTCATATGTAGCAGAAATTCACATGGCTTGGTATTTCTCTGTTTCCTGTCTTAATATACTCCAGGAAATATTGCCAGTCTGCTGAGCTCTGTCAAGCTGTGGGGTAGAGAGCTGCAGTGCGGGAACTAAAGATGAAGTTGGCCCACAGGGATGTTTTGGGGGAATTTATGCTCACACACTCGACCATTGTTGTCTCAGTGGAGCAGACCTCATCCCAGAGGCCTACTGCACTGCAGGTCTGAACCACCCATTGCTGATAGTGGTATAAATCAGTGAGAAAGGCACCAATCATCAGAGCTTGATTTCTGGCATGAAAATAACACAACTGAGGGAAGGATGTAGTCTGTAACCTGGAAATACACCCAGTCTGCCTGTATACCATGCCCTGGCCTCTCCTGGAGGAAGATGATCTGCTGGGATGACGTTGGTTTTCTTCCTTGAGCCTGTTCAGCTGCTGAAGCATTATTTAGCACTGCTGAGCCCTGATGCTGATCCCACAGCAGGGGCACTGCGCGGCAGCTCACGGAAGTCCAGGGGATGATGCCGTCACAAGGCTGGCAAGAATTCAACATCGTGCTTTACAGCTTGCCTGTTTATCAGAAATCTGTGAATGTAGAAAATATGCACTTTCCTTTGTTCCAGGAAGGCTCTAAAATTTCATGAGAAACAATTAATGGATTTATTTTTTCAATAAACATCTTACAGAGCGTCACTGATGCTGCATTTGGAAAATAAAGAAAAAGCTGTTCTTGGCTCAACATTAGTGCAAATGCGGATTAAATCTTAAAGAAGACAAGGCTTTCTGTGGTCTTGCCATACAGTAGCAGGATGAGGTGTATCTCTGTCTCTCTCACAACTCTCTTTTCCTGGACCTGCTAGCACCGATGGAAGCGTGGCACTGCCTTGTTTTCACCAGGTGTGGTTAAAGGGCACAACATGCCTTTCCCTCAGTGCAGGTGAACCCACAGACAATGGCTTCTATTACCACAGTTCCTTCTCACTTGAGCTTTTGCTTGCAGGGAGGATGCTGGAAACAGGAGCTGGGATGGCTGAGGAGGCCTTGGTGGTGGGATCCCTCCTGAGATGCCAGATGCACAGAAAAGCCCAGGGCAGCCTGAAGTGAGCAGTCCTCCAGAAGTTTGGGGATTGATTCAGTTTTCCACCCCCAGGGCCAGCTGCTGAGGACTGGCCAGTGAGCCAGTGTTGTCTGCTCCAGTGAGAGCTGGGACAGCTCAGAGAGGGCAGAGGTGGGATAATGTGCAGGTTGGGGACATTTTTTACTCTGTAGCATGACATTTGTGTCTCAGAAACATCAGTCTCCTCTCCTACAGAAGACCTCGGAGCTGCTCTTGGGACTTGTATGACTTTGCCTGATTTTTAAAATCCCTCACATCGATTGTTTACAATCCTCAGAAATATGCCCATAAAGGCAGCTGAACATAGGTCCTTCAGAAAACTGAAGACAGTCATTTAATGATCTGCAGGTCTATAGGGGAAACCTTTCCCAGCAGGTTCTTTTTCCCCTGCAGTTCTCCCTGCTGCCTGCTCAGCCATGACATCCTATTTTGCATGCCACAAATGCAATTGCAGTATCTCCCTATGGCCACACTCTCCTTCCAATCCCTGCTCCAACTCAGATTGAGAACAGCCATCCTGCCTGGCTTGGGGCAGCCCCAGTGCCACCAGCAGCCCCTGATCCCTGCTAGCACTTAGACCCACAAGGATGCTGTGCAAGACCAGCTGGATCCTTCCCTTTGCTGATCAATTCAGGATCTTTGCCACCATGCCACTGAACTGTTCTAAGGGTTCTTGGCAGCAGGTACACTTCTTGAGACGGCCTCAGTGCTCTACTCTGCTTAGTGACCTTGCTGGTGAACAGTGAAGAGTAATTCTGCTTATATTTCTGAATATTTTTTTATTGTGATTCACCTGTCAAGAAGGACTAGCAGATTGCTGAGTGAGAGAAAATTCTATTCTCTGGCTCCATGCAGTCTTAAGAGTTGGGAGATTTTCTTGGCCAGACTTTACTTCTGCTCAGTTATACCTATTGACTCCTGCAAAACTGCAGGAAGCAACTGAAAGGAGAATTCGGCCCCAAACTAGTATTTTTTTTCTCTCATTGACATTCAGCATGCAAAACCTGATGAAATTTCTGGGTGTAGAGTTGATGAGCTGCCCTAAGAAGCAGGCTTGGGAGAGATGTAGAAACACCTTCAAGTGCCAGCTCTCAGATCATACAGAGTTCGTTGCTTGTTTGCTCCCTAGGCTGCTTGTGCAGTTTTGTGATGTGGTTATGTTGTTTATCAGCAGCATCTGTGAAGAAACTGCTTTGCATATTTGATGATTGCTTTGTCTGTGCCATTTTAGTAGTTTCTCTGGATGCATGTCAGTGAAATATATAACATAAAAAGACTGGCTTGAAGCGGACACCTTAGCATGTCCTTGCTTTAGATAAGGATGCTGCATTCATTGTGAATGTCCTGACAGTCCCTCCTCACTGCATGGGGGAGTTTGGGCTGAAGCCATGCTGGGAGATGGGCTGTGAGAATGCATCTACTGCTCACAGGCTGCCCAAGGGCTGCCAGTCCCCAGGCCTGGTGAGGAGCTGGACTGAGGAAACCATCCCTGCCCAAATGGGTACAGCGCCAGCAGCAGGTTGCTAATGCCAGCTGCTTTGGTCTGTGAACATGCTCTGACTGCACTGCTCACTGATGCAGCTGTAGCTTTTTGAGCAAGTTTCCTTGCCTCAGGCCAGACTGTGAGATCTGGTGCTCTGCTGCCAGGTGTCTGAGCTGGTCTCTGCATTGCATGCCTGCCTCAGGAGCTTTATTTTTCCTTTGCATTAGCCTCAGAGGTAGGACGTGGGTAGCAGACAAGTGCTTGGGGCAGCGAGTTGCTTTGGATGGCAAAACTACCCATCCTGCTGCTTAGTCCTGCCAGGGCAGTGCTGCTCTGGCGGGTAGACAGGGAAGAGGAGAGGGTACCCTCGTGCTCAAGTGGGCCAGACGATGCCTTGGTCTCCTCTCTCCTGCTGTTGATCACTCAGACACCCTTGGGGAGGGCAAAAATTTCGCAAATGCATGGGAGCCTCTAGATGGTCCACAATGGTCTATGAATGGTTTCCAACCCCCTCAGAAAAACTGTGCCCCCACTGCTCCCCCTCTGAGCAGTACCCCAGTGCCTGGTGCCTGCCTCTTCCCTTTCCCCTACTCCACTCTCTCCCTTTTCCTTCCTCCCTGTTACCCACTGGGGAGGCCTCCCGCTTTGGGGAAGGTCCAAGGCCTCGGCCCCAGTGTGCCAGTGGCAGTCTGGGCTGCAGGGGCAGAGCTCTGCCCCTTACAAGAGGGACGAGCTGTGCCTGCTTCATGTCTCCTCTCATCGGGAGAGTCTGCAGGGCATGGGTAGAGTCTGTCTGTTAGATCTGTGATACCATTTGGGGCTCTCAAAACTGCTTTAAATGAGGATGTTGCAGCGTGAGAACTACTGGCTTCACGTATCTGAGAAATCACCACCACTTTCAGTTTAAAAGGAAATAATTCTAGGAGCCAGGGCGAGGCTTGGGTGCTGTCGGGAAGGTCAGCCAGGAGCGCTGGCATCGGGTGCCTCCGCGCCGTAGCTGCTTTCGCACTGCTGCCGGCAGACGTGTGCAAGAGGTTTGCAGCTGGAGCTTCCTGCCGGGGCTCCAGGACAGCTCCGTGCTCGCGTGGATGACGAGCGACCAGCGTTTGGGTTCCCGCGGCGCGTGTACGCTCACGGAAGAGCCCTGGGCCGCGGGCATGGAGGCACCGCGCCTGCCCGGGGCCTCCCCGGGCACCGCGCCCCCCACAGCACCTCGGGGCAGGTTTGTGCCCCGGCCCCCGGCCCCGCGTATTAGCGGGGCTCAGGGCGATGGCGCTGCGATAGCGATCTGACCCCGGGAGCTGCGCCGCAGCCTCCGTGCTCGGGGCTTGGGCGGCGGAGGCTTTAACCCCTCGCGTCCCGGTGTCGCCCGTCACCGTGAGGAAGGGGCAGCCCAAGGCCTGGGGACGGTGGGTTTGAACCATTCGGGCTTGAAAGGGTTTGTTAGGCTGCGGTCTCTTTGTCACCGAAACTGCGGGAAAAACAAAAACCCTCCGACAACATTTTTAATGTTAGAGAGTCAAGACATTGCTTTATTATCTAGCCAGGATGTTGTTCTGGCCAGGATGTACCACGGAAATCATCTCATCCACACATAGCCCGGGTGTGCAAAGAGAATAATTCCATGATACATGACATTTACTAGATTTTTCAGATTTTTTATACAGTCAAAACTCATAGAAACGAATTGGGTCAGTGTTCATTGGTCTCAAGTTGTGTAGTTCTTAGTATTTGGTTTCTTATTGGATCCAGGTTTCTTCGTTTCCGGGGTTCATTAGATCTTCATTCCTTGATTTCCTTATCAGTCTTTTCCGGAGCAGATGTCTCCAGCTCTGCCAGAGGCAGAATCTCGGGTCGATGTACATAGATGGACGCTGATGTTCTGTTGTTGTTCCGTCGATGGCCTTATCTCTTTGGAGCTACTTCCAGTGTGTTGAGATGTTAAGTTCATCAGGCCTCACCTAGAGGAACAATGCCCTGGAAAGAATATTCAGTTCCCTTCCCCCGGGGCATAGGCAAACAAAACCTTTGACTAAAGTTACATATAAAAAATCTTAAACGGGTATGTTTTCCAACACCTTCAGAACGGGAAAAGGAAGGAAAAAAGACTGGGTTCGGCTAGACTTGTGGCAGCATAAGAGTCAAAACTGCGGCAGACAAAGCAGTTGGGAAAGACAGCGAGGCTGGGAGAGCTCCGCCGGAATGGCCGGGGCTGCTCCCTTCGGCGAGCGAAGATCTTTGGCCAGATCCCAGAGGTAGCTTGCGCTCGTTAGGAACTCTCCCACAGCAAGAAAGCCAAATCCCAAACGCCAAGGCGTTTCATCACTGATGCATTCCCAGGTTGTTTCTGCGTTCAATAAACGTTGTGCCAGGGGTGAACTGCAGAGAGACGCGCCGGCGCCAGCAGCTCCCCTCCTTTTGGTGCTGCCGCAGGTCTCCCTCCTCCCTGTAGAATGACTGAGGGTGAGGAGCTGCAGTGCAGCTCTGTTTCACCCTGCCTTCTTTGGGCTGGGGAAGGCAACACCTTGGGAATTCCGAGGTCCCCACTGTCCCTAGCCCTCGCGGAGGGAAGCTGGGACGATCCCTGTGAAGAAGAGGACTTGGCCACCCTGAAGTCTTCTTCTGTAAAAGAGAGATCAGAAGCCCAGCCTCAGAAGCAGAGGCTCCTGCAAGTGTCCAGAGACAGGAAGATGTAAGAAAGAAGGCTGCAAGGGTGAGCAGTCTGAAAACCTCGATGAGCTTTTGGGGGGCTCTATCACATCTGTGAAACAAAACCAGCAATAAAGCTAGGGTCAGGTCTTCTACTTTGCCTGCCATTTTTCCTTGTCGAATTGTTTAAGAAAACCTAGACAGGCTGTCCTCCCAACCTTACCTCTCCAGTCCCAGTGCCTGATTCCTGGCCTCTGGCTTTAGAAAGAAGAACCTTTCTTGCTGTACAATTATACTGCTACCTTTGCAGCCCTGGTATAAAGGGAAGGTTCAGGTTTAAATTGTGACGAGGATGCACAATAGCCGCGGCGCCAATGTAACCAAGACAACTGATCTTTATTACACTTTGCCCAACAGGAACAACATTAGGGAAACTCTTAGAAAGCAACCATCATTAATGAACCCTTTCCATGTCTTAAGATAAGAAGGTCATGATTTGGAATGCAAAATCCATGCTGGAAAGCTAGTAAATGTCAGCTTCACAATTATCTCAGCAATCTTTATCTGGTTCCCTTGAGTGTAATGCAGATTTCATAAAAATTTCACACATTATTTTCTTCATATGATCCTGACTCGCTCAGTGCCCAGGAAGTTGCATCCTTAATTCTGACATTTTGCAAGCTTTGAGTGATTGATTAAAGCATTTAAATAACATACTTCAAACATAAGGGTGGTGGTGGTTGTTAAATTGTTGTTTAAATATAATTATTTTTACATTTTGACAAATTATAAATGGATATTATTAATGGGAGAACAAAATTTGTTTATAGGGGTTTGATTGCTACAGTTATCAGGAATAAACAGAGCAGGTAATGAGTTTGGTAATAAAATGCCAGCCTTAGGCACAGACCAGATTTAGCACCACCCTTTCTCTTTGTATCACACTTCCTTCCTCCCACGAGCTCAGCCCACTCGAAACCTGCATAATTTCTTCCTAGAAAAGGATGTGCCTGTTTCTGCTCAGTTTTCTAAAGCCTTTATTTCCTAAATATGCTCCTCAGTGGGAACTGGAGCTCCTATTGGATCTCCAGGCGCAATTTATCACTCTCAATGGGATGGGTGGGGATGGAAGAACTGAAAAAGTTGGGTGTTGATTTCAAGGGAAGGGAAGAGGCCCACAGTGAACGATGTGTGAACAGGAGGGTGGATAGAACTGGGATAGTAAGTGGGAGCCTCTGGGTAAACAGATGATGTGGAAGAGCAGTGTGGTCCCTGGGCAAACACGCCCCTGGAAAAACAGGTACTGCCTGCTCTTTCTCCACCTTCCCCTTTTAAAGATTTTATTCAGAAGAGAAAGGGGGGGAGAGGAGGATTATTCTTTTTGCTTATTTAAAGTTCCTAAATCTCTAATGAACTTTAGTTTCCCAATACCTAGCTTTCCAAAAAAAAAAAAAAAAAAGGCAACAAACAGAAGGATTTTTCTGCAAAACCTCACTATGTAATTTGGGCATCTCTAAAAATGTACACGTCATTTGAAGCAAAGTTAAGATTTCCCAATCTAACTTGCATAGGAACTTCTTCAACATAGCAGTCATAAGATCTACCTCTTTTCAATTAAGGATATTTTTTGCACATAGAGACCAAAACAACACCTTTTTGGGTTTTTTTTTCTTAAGCTGTAACATGCAGTTGGCTCATTTCTGTGATATTCACAAACACGATCAGGTTTCCTTCAAAACTACTCTAGTCATAACGTCTTTCCCCCCTGAGAGATTATCAAAGACCTACTTCCCCTCCATGTGTTATCTTTCATTTGTCCAAAACTCCAGTATTTTTGATTGCCTTGGCATTACTTCTTTATCCTTTCCACGTTTGCAACATCATTACAGTTAATGTCAAACAGTACATTTTAGTTGTATAACGTTTCCTCCGTTTGGCCTATTAACTAAAACAGATCCTGCAGCTGGGAATTGGGCACTTAATCCCTTATAGCAGCAGGAATTTCAAAGAAGCTATCCCTCGATCTGCTCAGAAATTCCGAAAAGACAGGTCCTAAGCCTACCAGTGCTTTCTCCATTGACACCCAAACCTTTCTGAACTTCGGCTGTAAGACTGTAAAAGCCCAACAAAGGTTTAGCTTAGGTACCAGCTAAAATATCTGTAACCTTTGTATACAGATTCCTCAAATATACTTATCTAAGACACGAGGGAAGATATCTTTGAGCTTCTCAGTGATCTGAGAACCAACCACTCAATTCAGTATCAATTCAACATGAAGTTCAGTTTTGCAGAAGTATAAATCTACACCCAATCAGACACTTCCGTTTTTACATCCCTCATGGACTCCCCAGCCATATTGTCACACGTTCTCAGTAATGTCACAATGCCTGGGGAATGCAGATTGCTGCTGTGACTGAGCACCTTTCGAGGCCAAGACCTCCAACACTGATTCACCCAGGGCTACATTATGGTGCTGTTTACCACCAGCGTTTGTTTAAATTTTAAATTAGTTTCCATTACATATGATCTGCATTTACCCTAGCCAACATGAAATTATTTTTCAAGACTGCACAAGAGGCCTGGCCTTTTTCACTGACACAGTTACAGCCCTCAGTTGGTTACAACTGCCACATTCAGCCAACTTGCACACGCCCACGTTGCTCAGATCTCAGGGGGGTTTCTTTATGGGTTTTTTTTTTGTCAACATTTGTTCCATTACTTCTCTGTATACCAAATGCAGAGTTTCTGGATAAGAATCTCCAGAATCACCTTTTGCCTAAATCACGCAAGGCTGTTATATTCCAGAGGTATTAAGTGAATACATTCCTATGCTGATGGGCCTTTATTTAACTCTTTCAGCTGACACGTAGCCCCAGGTAGCTGCCAGGCAACTCGGAGATTGGTGTGAGTGCAGTTCCGTGGGCGCTCGACAAACACGCCCGTCCCCGGCAGCCCTGCCGGGTCCGACAGCCTTGTGCGAGCGCCAGCAGCACTCACAGCGTGGGAAATCCTCATGAACCCCAGCATCGCACCGTCGGCATTCTCTCGTAGCTCCAGTTACCGCCAGAACATCGCCCCCGCCGCACAGGAGCCCCAGTTCCGTTATTTACAAACGCTGCCGGGCGGAAGGCGGAGGAAAGACGAGGAGTCCCGAGAAGGCGCCGCGGGCGGCCGAAGGGAGTGCGGTGCCGGGGGAGGAGCGCGCCCGTGGGAACGCGCTGGGGGCCCGGACGCCCCTCCGGAAGGGCGCGCACCCGGCACGGCCGCCGGAGGCGCTGCCGCGCGGCCCCACGCGCGAGCGGCGTGTTATCCCTCGCGCACGGCCGGGGGAGGGGCGGGAAGGGCGGCCGCGGGGGCGCGCGGGGCAGCGGTCGTTGGTGGCCTTTGGTACCGTCGCGTTTGAGACTCCTCGTCCTGAGCTGATGAGTTTAAAAGGGAGTCGAAGCGCGAAGGCGAGCTCAGTGAGGAGTAGGTAGGCACGAGGGTCAACGACTGTTTCAGCAGCCCGGGGAGATGTGCGGTTTCTCATTACGTGGTTGGAGCCTGTTGCCTGACTTCTTAAGTTGTCATGTCTTACACAACAGTCACGCTGCCTTGCTCCCGACGTGAACCGTGTAAAGGCATGGGCCGTCTGTAATCGCACTTGTTGGGATCGGCTAGAGCCCCGAAGATTTGAAGGTGCTGCAGACTCTGAAAACCGTGGGCGGTGTAAAGAAGAAGGCAGACTGATGCTTTGGTCTTATCGCTTGCAGGTGTTTTGCCTGCTGCAGCTGCAGCACGCTTTCAGTGCCCTCAGGCACAGTGCTTTGTGAGTCTGTACTGAGGACTGGAAAGGGAAATTGATTGCACTTGAAAAGTATTTCTGTAGGTGAGCATTTTTGTGCGTGTTTATGTGGGGGAAAACCCCGTATTTCTTAGGTGTGGTGGATATGGGCAGCATTCGTTCACTTCTGTATTTCATCTAACAGCAGCTGGCTGTTAACCTCACCCATTGCTGGCTCAGTATTGGTGCAGACGCTGTTGTGCCTGCCATGGGGGGGAAATGTGCAACTGGAGGAAACCACTTGTGAATAAACATTTTTGGTCGCCTTCCAGAAAAAAAAGAAGAAATTCTTTCTCTTTGGCCTTAGTCCGCTTCTTCATTTATACACAAATCCCCTAGATAATTTCTGAAGTTTGTGGTTGGTTTTAAAACCTGCTTTCCTAAGGAATGGGAAGTCCAAGACATTTTTCTTACAAACACAATGAAATAGGTCTCTGCTAGTGGAGTGGGAATGAGCTCTTCTCTATGAGTAGGCTGTTGTTTGTTTCCTGTTTCATAGACATCAGAGGATCTACAAAACAAATTCAGCCATGGCATGTGCATAGGGAACAGTGTCATTAGCTGTGGCACCAGCAGGGCTTACTTCGTGTTGTATTCTTCTATAACCATGGATGTGTTGTGCTGTGCTGTGCTGGGTTGCTTTTTTTAAAATAGTTTTTAAGACTGGATAACCTTAGATCAGAGAATTAAGTTATGATGGTGGAGTTGCTCTTCTCTCTCCACGCAAAAATGGAATGTGCTTTCACTGCCGGATTTTGGCTAGTTGTAGTACCTGGGAGAAATCCTTGATATATCTTTTGCTGAACTGGATAAGGAAGAATGGAGTGAGAATGGTATGTGTGAGAAGATGATGAAGGTGTGTCGTGAGAAGAAAGCAACCAGAAGAAAGTTCTTTTGTTTTAATTTTTTTTTTTAAATCTAGCCCAAAACAGAAAGGCATTAAAGGAATATGAACAGCATAAAAGAGAGAAAATGAATGTGGGAACCAGATAAAACCTATCTACAATAAAAATGCATTTTTTGTTCCAATCATTATCTTCAGGAAAAGCCAATTTGGACAATGACAAGACTGTGACCCAGTTACTGTTAAACAAATACTTGTGATGTTGGAATTTTGCTGTTTTGCTAACTCTTGTACAGTGCTTTCTGCTCATGTGTTGTGGTCTGCCTGACTACAGAGTAAGTCAATAAACAATAATGAAGATGGCTATAAGCCTGGAACACATTGCCAACAGTTGGGGCTTTAATTGGTGCCGCTTTCCTTTTCATCATAACTTAGAAGGGGAATACAGGTTCCTTGACAGTTCTAAGTTGCTGAGCCATTGGTGACTCTGTAGCAATGAGTATTGCTATAAAATAGCTGAATGAGTAGGATAGTCCTGAGCTCAGGTGAGGGCTTTTTATTTGCCTCATTTTTTTTTTTCTTCTATGATGTGGACAAGATCCCCAGCTGAAGATTCATGTATGTGATAAATGTTCCTCATGATGGCTATAAAGGGATTGAAAATCATCAAAACGGTGCTATTCCTGCTGATTATAGCTAGTTTCTGCCAGTGGTGCATGGCAAAAAGCATAAAGCATTGCTTTATTGTTTTATTTTGTAACTTTTGGTAGTTGGAATAATAGTATAGTAAAAAATACAGCATTCACTGAATGTATGAGTAATTGGCATATCACTGACTGATGAAATACGGGAAGTAATGTAAAGTACTTTAACCTAAATGTAACATTGTATACAGATTAAAAAGAGCATTTATTTCTAGTTAACACTGGTTTTTCTCTCTGCCCTCTCACCAGTGGTTCATTCTTCACAGAAATCACAGTATTATTTAGGTTGGAAAAGACCTCCAAAATCTTGGAGTCCAACCTTTGACCCATCACCACCTGTCAACCAGTCTGTGGCACTGAGTGCCACATCCATTTCGATGTGTTTCCATTATGCAGTCTTCAGTGTTTGGGAAGTGTTTCCCTAGAGTTCAGGTAACTCTTGAGAGACGCAAAATATTGTGCGTTGTACATTGCAGGATTAATGCTGTTTGACAAACTACTGACTTTGTGGGGAGCTGGAATGTTGGACTCCGTGGCATGGTACGGATATTGGAGAGGTGAAGCAGGAGTTTCTCCCTCCCCTCCACCCCCCAGGTATGTGCCCTCGTCCTCTAAAAGCAGCTGCTGCTCTTGCAGGCATGTACCTCTCAGTTGGTGAAACATTTTCTGAACTGCCACCTATTCATCCTGTGGTAGTTGGGGCTCTGAGTGTGAAGTGAATTTGGTTTTAGTATAAAGCAGTGCTCTGAGCTGAAATCTGGCATTGCACAAGCTGTGTCCGACTTTGTGTGGCGATAAGTGCTTTTTGACTGCAGCTGTTTTTTAGCATGTTTGCATGAGCAAGAAAGCTAAAAAACAGTTTTAAAATGTCTGAAAAAACTTTTTTTCTGCAACAGTCTATTTCTTTCAGTATTTTTTTTCTTAATCTCACTTTTTGGCTAGATTCTGCCACCACTTTCGTCTTTTATCTTCTTGGCACTGAATTACACTTCTTCACTAAAGCTAAAGAAAGGAAACTAGCTTAAATTCTATCAAAAGTTACCTTATGTAAACTTTTTTTAAAGTACATTTGGAGTGGGGTTCTGTTGCTTAAGGACAGAGATCTGGAGCTGACATAGATGCTGCTAATTGCTAGAGACATCCATGTACAGCGAACATTCAACTCTGGGAGACTACTAATTGTCTGGAGAAGCAGTTGGAGGCCAGTGGGGTTGGTTATGGCATAGAAAATGGGACTGGGTACCTTTCTATATGCAGTTTATTCCAGAGTTTTGGTTGGATTAACAGAATTTCCTGTGGGGTGCTGCTGTTAATCATTCTCCAAAGTGGCAAAACATTGTCTAAAGAAAGTATGTTTTTTGTATTTTAACTCTTCTAGTGTGCACATTGCACAGCACTTCTGACTGTAACATCACTAGGTTTTCAGCTCTTTAAATGCTTGTGGATTTTGGTTTTTTGGTTGTTGGTTTTTTTGGTTGTTTGTTGTTGTTTTTTCTAATCACCAAAACTTGGGATTTTTGAGCCCAGTCAGGGCTTTTTGGTTGTAGTTAGTTATAAACTTGTAGCCTGCTGTAATAAACTGCTGACTGCCTCTTTGGGTTTGTTACAGTGGCACAGCTGGTTTTGATAGCTGTTGTTTCCAGCTAGTGAGTGTAGGTTTCAGCTAGTGCTTGTGTTTAGCAACTGAATTTAAGAGCTGAAAGCCTCCTTTATGCTCCAGTAATGCTCCTGTAGTGCCTTTCAGACTATACTGTGTGACAGAAATGTCCTGTCATGTATCTACTTGTGTAGTAGCAATCTTTGTATTCAGGGGATTGCTAACAAAAAATGTAATCAACACCTCTTCTGTGTTTTTCACAAGTTGGCAGCTGTTCTGTTTTGCTTAACTATGTATAGTTACATGTATATATGCTCTATAAGGTATGTTGTTCTCCCACATATACATCTCTAGTGAAGCTTGGGACTTGTGACCCTCCAGTTCCTGATTTGTTATTGAATCTTTACCACTGGTTAGACATGAGAATGGCTGAAGAACAGTTTGTTGCTGCAGCTCCTGCAGTTGCAGTCTCTTATTACATGTAGCATGTAGGCTTGAATGGGTACTTTATAGCACTGTGTAGGCATTACTGAAAGGAGGAGTGTGATTTACTGGGTGCTGAAATGCAGCTTGTATAGACTGTAGTTCATACCTTCAAGGGAATGTGTCTAAAAGAAGCATTTAGGGGAAGAGTGTACTTCTTGGTGGTGAACTTGAGCATTTCAAATACCTTATACTAGCCGCTAACGGGATGGTTGTTAACTCCCTCTGATCAGGGAGGACAGTAGTCAGTGGGTGCAAACCAGTTCATTTCTGTGCTGCCAATTTGTGTTTAGCACAAACAAGTCCTTAAAACTGGTGTTTGTACTGATCTAAATGAGGTGGTGTTCTTTTCCGCAGTACTGCTGTTTCTTGTCAGCTTTAAGCTGCTTAGAACTGGGTTACTTAAGCTGGTGGGAGTGACTTGAACTGATGAATCTGTTCTCTTGATAAAGCAGGGCTTCAGTTTTGGTGTGGGCAAGCATTTCTACCTGCCTTAGGTAAAATTGTAGCAAAATCTCTGGCAATGTCAGCAGTCTCTGGTTTGTTGCTTTTATCATCACTGGAACACGTGGCTTGTGGGCCATGAACATGGGTCACTGTCTGTTCTTCAGTTCTGTGTCTGCTCTCAGTTGTACAAATGACTCTCTTGCTGAAAAAAACCCCACTTATTTCTGTATTGTCATTGTTCAGAAGCAAGTTGGTTAATACAAAGCAGTGTCTCTATCCTGTGGCCCTAAAACTTGATGAACGCTCTACGGAATATGTGATGACTGTAGGTATAAGATGACTATTCCTGAAATTGGTATAATTTTTTCTGACTGGATTTGTTACACAAAAAATACTGTGCTGCATCCAACAGCTTGAGGCTGTTGCAGCTCCACGCCCCCAAAATATGATCAGTAATAAGGCTGAAAATATGTTGCTGGTAGGCACAAGCCCATAGAGCACATGCACACTGACATTTACATGTAAACATGTCTGGTCACACCCATCAGGCAGACACATAGATGCAGGAGCACAGCAGAGAGCCGTATCCTGTTCCCTATCTGAGCAGGAGGAGGTCGCACACATACACGTATGTGTGTGTAGGTGTGTGTGTGTATATATATAATTCATATGTATGTGCTGGGTAGATACCCTCCAGCAGTTGAGCTTAGGCACTGTTTGTTCCTGAATCCCAGTCTGCCTGGTTGCTGGCATGTGGACGCAGCAGCTCCAGAGGCCAGAGTGCTCTTCCCAGTGCTGGCATGTGCTCTCTCTCAGGTGGCTGAGACTACCGTGCTTACCTGATGTCCAGCACCCTTCCTCCCACGTAACCCTGCCCATTAGAGACAGAGGTGTGCATACACGCGCGGAGCCAGTGGCATTCCCCTGGGCCTCCATACAGACCCACCTATGTTAATGTTTTGATGCACCAGTCTCTTAAAAATGTATTTTCTTTAGTTCTGTGCTTCTGAGATAATTTCCTATAGCATAAACTTACATTGCCAAGAAAACTAAAGGGGTGCTGGTCTTTTGTAATGTTGCTTTTGTTTTGCCCCTTTTCAAGTAAGGCAAAAAAACCCAACAGACTGAGGAGTAGTCGTGACAAAGTTACAGTTTTGTAAGGGTCAGTGCGAAATTCCGGTCTGTGGGTGAGCCTGGACCTTGTCACCCTGCTAACTGATGCCTTTGCCTTCTGGCCTCATATGCAAGTCTCTGTCGTTTCATAATGGATACAGTGTGGTAAAATAAATAACCGTAATGGAAAAAGGGATGGAGGGGCTTCATGGAGGTGTTTTTGTCTGCAGCCGAGATTCATTTTAGTGTGAATTCCCTTAACATTCAGAATTCTGTTTAGTGAGCCTGTTGTGAGATGTTTATGACATGTAATTCCCTTGGTGTATGTGAAGGCCTGCCAGGCTGGGCATGGGGCAGCACCTGCTCTGTGCAGTTCTGCGGGCGGGGGGGCTCTGTCGAGACCGTGCCAGGGCTGCGCTGAGCCCGAGCTGTTCGTTCGTCAGCGCGTCTGTAACACTGGCCGGGGCCCGGCTCTGGGGGCGCGGCGTGACAGCTCTGTGCCAGCCCTCCCCGGGTCACGGGGCCCTTCTTCAGCTGCGAGGGTCAGAGTCTGAGCCGCGCTTTGGCGGTCAGACAACTTGCTCAGACGATGGAAATATCGCTGACTTCGTTGCTTCCTCAGCTGAGCGTTTCCCGGCGAGGCGGCCGGTTCCTGCCGGTGGCAGCGCTTCGAGATGTGCAGAGGCGCGGTGGTCCTTTCCCGGAGGAGGCGGCCGCTGCCCTGGCAAGGGGAATGGCGGGGCGGCGCCGCCCCGCTCTGCTCGCCGGGGAAGCTCCTGCGGCCGAGGCGGCGCCGGCCCCGACCGCCGGGGGGCGCCGTGCACCGCGGGCCTCGCGCGCACTCCTCGCGCGGGCGCGGAGGGAG
>VZRR01008220.1:0-68549 GCA_013398015.1 Oreocharis arfaki | reverse complement strand
GCTCCCGGCGGCAGCGCGCGGCGGGTGGAGGCGGGCGGGGCAGCCCCGGGGCTCACGCGCCGCCGCCGCTCCCCTTCCCACGGTGCCTCCTGGTGCCCGCCCGCCCCGGAGCGCCGTGCGCGGAGCCGCGTCCGGGTCGCCGCGTGGGGAGTTGGGTTGTTTGGTTTGTTTGTTTGAGAAGGACGCTCTCGCGTCTGATTGTCGTCCTGCTTTTGGTGGTCTCAGGGCGGCTTGTGCGTGGTTTTGGCCGCTGCTTCTCAAGTACAGGGTCTGCGTATAGAGAAGAGAAATCTCTGAAGGTGTTTAGAACTTTAGCTTCCACAAATACACGTGTTTCCCTTGAAATACTGGATTAGCGTTTACGTGCTATAATGGAACAGGCTACTGTGTGTCACTAGATGTAATAAAATGTATGAAATTGCTTTCTGGTAACAGACCATAGTAGTGCTGAAATAATGTAGATTTTGATTAATTACACATAATCGTATTTTAACCACGCATGTTTCAGACTGACTTGATGCTGTGTGTGGTGCCTGTGGTAGAAATAGCTACAGCAGTACAACATAAGAACTTCAGGTGTTGGAAAGCAGCAACTGTTATTCTGCAGGTCTTTATATGTGTAGGATTTTTGCTGAGTGCATGGTTGTTGAGCTTTTTTTGTAATTTTTTTCTGGTATGTATTAAGTAAGAAAATTTAATGAAGTAAATATAAAGTAATCTAGTAAATCTAAAGCTACAGGTGTTCTGCATATCTTAAACCAGATCTGAAACCACTTTGATGATGTGTTTCCTTTTTGAGCCAATACAATTTTGGTGCATACTGCACAGCATTAATGTGAACTCACTTTCTGACTGTATGTTTACTATACATATAAATGTGTTATGTGTGTATATGCAGAGTAAGTTGGTGGAAAATCACATAGAACTTAGAGTATGATTCCTTTCTCACCACTGTTTATCTGAGATTTGTATTTCTATTCTGTTTTTATAGGTAAACATGAAAATGCTTATTTTTGGGGGATACCTTTTTCTGTTGCTGGGACTTGAGGTGTAATCTACTGAAAAAGCAGAGCAATATACTTAAATTCATTTTGTATTCTAGACTTCGTTAAGGAGTCCTCCGTGGGTAGGCGGTTGTGGGTATATTTGTGGGGAAGAATTTCCTCTGCAAAGTTAAACTGAAAACCAGATCTTGTAATTTCACAGGTATCAAAATCTGTGCAGAACAGTTTTGGTTTATTTCCTCCAATTTAACTTTTACATTAAATTTTAAAGTATGAAGTATAAAGGGTGGAAATAGATCTCTTGTATTTCCTAGCTGTCAAGAACGTTTATCATGAGGTATAAATTGTCTCCTGAGCTTTGAGGTCATTTGCCACAAGTATGTGACAGCTTGTTTGCACAGAGGAGTTCTTCCTCCTACAGTACCCCAGTCCTAACAAAATAAACATGTCTTATTAAATATCCAGTTCACTTAAAACTTGTGAATTAAGAGTTAATTCTCTGGAAAGAGATATGGTTGTTTTCCAACCCATGGAATCATAGAATAGTTTTGGTTGGAAGGGACCTTAAGGGTCACCTAGATCCAACCTTCCTGCTGGGAACAGGGACACCTTCCACTAGACCACATTGCTGAGAGTCCCATCTCCAGCCCGGCGTTGAACACTTCCAGTGTTGGGGCATCCACAGTTTCTCTGGATAACCTGTTCCAGTGCCTAACCACCGTCATAGTAAAGAATTTCTTCCTAATACCGATTCTAAACATCTGTCTTTCATTTTGAAGTCATTCCCCTTTGTTCTATCACTGCATCCTTTATAAAGGTTACTCTCCAGATTTCTTGTAGGTCACCTTTAGGTACTGAAAGGCTGCAATTATGTCTCTCCAGAACCTCTTTTAGGCTGAACAACCCCAACTCTCTCCGCTTGTCTTCACAGGAGAGGTGTTCCATCCTTCTCAACATCTTTGTTTGTGGCACTTCTCTGGACTTGCTCCAAGAGGTCCATGTCCTTCCTGTGCTGAGAACCCCAGAGCTGGATGCAGCACTGCGGGTGGGGTCTCACCAGAGCACAGCAGAGGGGCGGAATCCCATCCCTCACCCAGCTGGCCACAGTGCTTTGGATGCAGCCCAGGGTATAATTGGTTCTCTGAGCTGCAGGTGCACATGGCTGGGTCGTGTCCAGCCTGTCACCCACCAGCAGCCTCAAGTCCTTCTCAGCAGGGCCACTCAATGTCTTCATCCCCTAGCATGTGATTGATACGGGGGGTTGCCCCAACTCAGATGCAGTACCTTGCACTTGGACTTGTCAAACCTCTTATCAAGCTTGTCCAGGTCCTTTTGGATGACATCACTTGTTTCAGGCATGTTAACTTCACTTACCTTGCCAGTATGGACCTCTGAGGCACACCACTTATCACTAATGTCCCCTGGGAGTCTGAGCCATTGATCACTATCCTCTGGATGGGACCCTTGTACCAGTTTTTCATCCACCAGGAAGTCCACCCATCAAATCCATTTCTCTCCAGTTTGGAGAGAACTGTGGGTGGGACTGTTTCAAAGCTTTATGGAAGTCCAGATAGAGAACAGCCTTAACTCCTCTGTTGTCCACCAGTGCAGTCACTGTTGCAGAAGGCCACTGGGTTGGTCAGGCAGGACTTGTCCTTGATGAAGCTGTGCTGGCTGTCCCGAATCACCTCTGTCCTACATGCACCTTAGCATAGCTTCTAGGAGGATCTGTTCTATTATTTTCCCAGGCTGGTTAGTAGTTCCCAGAATACTTCTTTCTACCCCTTTTTAAAAAATGTGTGCAGTATTTCCCTTTTTCCAGTCACCTTGGGACTTCACCTGACTACCGTGACTTCTTGAATATTATGGAGAGTGGCTTGGCAAATCAGCCAATTCCCTCAGGACTCTGGGACGCATCTCATTTTTTATCAGTGGTGATTTAACTCTGGTCTCTGGTTCCCACTAGCTAGATGCTTGATAAAAGAACCAATAGTTTTTTCTCAGTGTTGTATTCCACATACAATAAGGATCAAAATACAAACATTTGGATGTGGAAATAGGATTCTCGTGAGTTACCAGAAGTGCATATTTTAAATTTTTGCATAGAGATATACACAGGCTATTTGAAAAATGAAGTAGTTTATGATCTTTTTTACATGGTTGACATAATTCTTCACCTGGGAGGTAGACACATGAAAGTGGAGTTGTGTATATGCAGATAAAAGTAACTTTTTTACTTTCTTAAACGGTGATTATGCTAATCATAACAGTACAAATTTTCTTGCTTGATTTAAATTATTTCCATAATTAAGAAGATAAAGGAAGCTAAGACAGCCCAATGCTTCACCTTCATCCATTTAATCTTAACTGCATGGCCTTTTGGGAGTTAGTTTGTGTCTTTTTCCAAAGCTTATCCATTTGAAGTATTTTGTCCCTTCTTTTTCTCTTTGCCTTTGACAGACAATTAGAAGTTCTTGGGGTTGGTGAGGGGTGTAAGGAAAGAAATTCCAAACACACAAACTTAGATGATTTCAATAAAGAAATTCAGAGAAAATGTCTTAAACTTTTTTTTTCTTTCTCCTTTTAAATTTTTGACAGTTGTAGACCTCAGGGAACTCTTCTTTCTGGCAAGACTTTCACCTTTGTGTCAGAAATGTGCCATTTGCTCTCCTGAAAACTTCTGCGTGTTTTGCCTAATGTTGTTAAGCAAATGACCTGAAGAGTAGAGGCAATGTCAGAATAAATTGCTTAGAAATACCAAGCAAAACAAGGAGTTCTGTTGTGGCAAAGCCTATATGAAAAAGCAGTTTAAAAGTGTCACAGCCCTCATGTGTTTATAAGGTCAAAATTATATACACACATGCAGCCTTGATTTTTTACACCCTGATTGTGCTTTGTTTTACAGTACTGCTTATATTTTCGCGTTTTTAATGTGGAGAGCTATTGCAAAAAGGATGTCTTGTATGACTTAATTATTTTCTTCGACTGTATTGGAATAATTTTAACTGTGTTTTCCTTTTTTTCCAGAATGGTGAACACACATAGAAGATTATCAGAACTCTGTAGAATTTGCATTTGGTTTGAGAACTTGTGAGAGTACTCATCATGGAGAAACAGCAGATCGTCTTGGCTAGCCGGGATGGTGGGACTGTGTCTGGTGCAGCGACTGCTTTCTTTGTCATCTTGAAACAACAGCAGGGAAATGGAAAAGCTGACCAAGGAATCCTAGTAGCAAACAGTGATGCTTGTGCTCTCGCCAGCAGTGTATCAAGTCCAGTCAAACCCAGAGTCAAGACCTGCCTCCCAGCTGACTGTGTCTCAGGGGGCATCACTGTCACCCTAGATAACAACAGCATGTGGAACGAATTCTACCATCGCAACACAGAGATGATCCTGACAAAGCAGGGGAGGCGCATGTTTCCGTATTGCCGATACTGGATTACAGGGCTGAATTCCAGTCAGAAGTACATCCTAGTCATGGACATATCCCCTGTGGACAATCACCGATACAAATGGAATGGCCGCTGGTGGGAGCCCAGTGGGAAGGCAGAACCACATGTTCTAGGGCGAGTGTTTATTCATCCAGAATCCCCTTCCACTGGCCAGTTCTGGATGCACCAGCCAGTATCCTTCTACAAGCTAAAACTTACCAACAACACCCTGGACCAGGAAGGTCACATAATCCTGCATTCTATGCACCGTTATCTGCCACGACTTCACCTGGTGCCTGCTAACAAAGCCACAGAAGTCATTCAGCTTAACGGCCCTGATGTCCATACATTTACCTTTCCACAGACAGAATTCTTTGCAGTTACAGCCTACCAGAACATCCAGATTACCCAGCTGAAAATAGATTACAATCCTTTTGCTAAAGGGTTCAGAGATGATGGGCTGAATAGTCGACCTCAGCGTGATGTGAAACAGAACAGCAACTTAGAATTGGTAGGAGGTGATGTTTTTAGCACTCCTGCCATTTGTGGTCGCTCTGCTGAGGTTGATGCATTAGAAGTGCATCACAGAAGTTTAGACTCTTCATTCGTTGGTCAAAACCCATCAGACAATGAACTGGATAAAGAGTCCTTTAATGCAGAAGGAGACTTCTTGAGTCTCCTGGACAGTGACCTGCCTTCAAGTGTTATGCCAAAGCTAAAACAAGAAGTCTCTGAAAGGTGGGTTAACACTGCATTTTTAGTACAACTGCTGGTTAAGTGGGATGTTTTGTAAATAAATAACAGGATGCTCAGTGTACAGGTTTGCAGATAAAGGTTGCATGACCTGAAATGGCAGAACAGTTAATGTTACTAAAAGCTTTTCTTTGTTCAATCGTGTGTCAGTCTTGACTATCTAAGGTGTCTGAGGAATGCAAGAGTTCAGTATTATTTTCTGTGTTGCTTTAGCTCCCTTGTTGAGAAACATTGAGGGATTTCTCTTAACCCTCTTAGCATTTTAGAAAGCTGAATTAATTTTTTCAGAGTTTTAGACAGCACATTGCAGTCATCAAAACACTGCCTTTGCTTTTAGGGTTGCTCACCACAGTGACGTGCTGTCTCTATAGCTTCAGTTTTCATTAGTGAAAGTGAGTGGTGTGTGGGTATTGAGGTTAGGCATGTTTAGGGATTGCTGCAAGGCAGTTGTAATTGTCAGCAAGCTGCTCTTCTGTCAATAACTGCTTGATGTGAATTCTTTTATTCCACGAAGAAGTATGAGGTTGCCTGCCTGTTGGTAGTTAGTTGCCTCATATTTGCTGTGAGGTAAGGGAAGTACTTCAGAATAACTTGCTTTTTCTAAAGCAAGCCTGGCAAAACCTATTATTTTACTGCACTTTCAGTTAGTTTTGAAAACTCAAGCAATAGAATAGAGCAGACTTTGTGAATAGTTAATGTGAATGTAGAGATATTTCAAATGCAAAGAAATGATTAAAAAACATAGAGGTTTCTTTTCTGCTATGTTGCTTTATTGTCACTTTGTTAATACCACGCTTAAATCTGCCAAAGATGTAGTGACAAAAGCAACCTTCCTAGGCCAGTACACAAGAGAATTATATAACTGCGGGATATCAGGATGCTGTTAATGGTGAAATTGGAGGTCAGTTCTTCTAGGAGAAAAGTTATATTTATGATGTAATTATACAGGCTCTATTACTGTACAACTGTATTACACAAAGGCTGTATTATTATACAACTGCAGTGTGTTTTAGAGAGGACAGAGGTTTCCTCAGTTGTTTTTTGTCTTGCAAAAAGGATCTCCTTGCCTTTTGAGTAACTTTTGAGTAACTTGAGAAAAACTTCGAATTACAAAGTTATCCATACTTTGACACTTTATTGAGTTTATTTGTAATAATTCTTAAGAGTACTAGAATAGTTTTGAGTTCTAGAGTGCTCAAACCTTTCTTTTGCAGTGTTTTCATGTGTCAGTCTATTAGAAAGAAGGTCTTCTAGACTTATTTCATTCTCAAAAAACACTGTTCTAATCCATCTTAAATACTGAAAATACACCGATTACAGAGAAGATGGGCTTTGTTTAATTCCTAAGAGCATGGAGAAGTGTTTAGATAACTTTGTATATTGGAAGTTAAACTCAGAAAATAATTATTGTCAGCTGTATTTTGCTTTCACAGTCATATTTCATTTGCCTGGAGAGGGTCATTGAAGCAAATTTTTTTGAGGACTATTTATTGCCAAGGAATAAAAAGCATTGTTTTAAGGACTCAACCGCCTTCCTTAAAAATAGCTGATGCACGTTGGCAGATTTCTTTTGGTCCAGAGCATGTTAGATTCCTTCTCTGGTTTTGTCTACAAGGCAGTTATCTCTGAAAAGAGCTAAAAGCTGCACAGACAGGAAAAGACTGCAAAAGATCTTTCTGTTGTCTGGCTTGGAAGCACCTGTCACTTGATGAACAAATGTTATTATTGTCATAGCACTACTTTCAAGCACTGGCCGGCTTTTTGTTACATGTTTTTGTAATCTGTGTGAAAAAGTCAAACTCTTTGCTTGGAAAGAGAAAATTCATCTTGTCCGAGAAACGGCAAAACTATCTTTATCAGTGCTGGAGTTCTTCAGAGCGTTAGTTCTTTTTTGTGATCTGTTCGGTGTTTTCATGCCGTACAGTTGAGTTTAGAAGTACGTCAGCCTTTCAAGGACAGCACTGAGAGTGTGGCACTTTTCTTTTTCAAACCAAACACATTAATTATGTATTAATGAACACTGGGCAGTGTTGTTTTTTTTTTTTTTGTGGTGGGCAAGCTCTTAGTAGTACTTGATAGGCACTATCTTGCTTTTAGGCAGAGTAGTGATTTCTGCTGAGCTTAGATTTGAGTGAGAAGCAAGTTGGGAGCTGCTACCTCTCAAATAATCCTCTCTAAAAGAAGTGGAGTCCTAGTGCTCCACTAGAGAGGGTGATACTCCCCACCACTGCTCAATTCTTCTGACGTTTTTGAGAATAGAACCATGTTAAAGGTTGCATATACCTAAGAATAATTTTAATCTTGAGTTGTTAGAGGCCTTCAGAAATAAAGGACTATTTTCTTTATCCAAGGTACTATATAGGTTCTTTTCCTTCTGCTTCTGTGGTCTGATAGTATGTTTAATTTAATTAGATATGTTGTAAAGAAAATAAATGTTTGCGTTGTGGATACTTCTATAGAAATACTTATGCCTGGACACACTCAGATGTTTAGGCCATGGACGGTACCACAAACAAACTTTACTGGTTCTTAAGTCTTATGGGCTAATGTACTCTTTATCCATTCTACGGTCTTTTGAATTTCCTCCTTCAAAAATAAAAAATTGATGGGATTTTTAATGCTCCATTAGTCTTGTTATTCTAATTTAGTTGTCTTGTGTTTAGTCTTGACAGTTTGGTTTTTTCCCTTTCTTGACGTTTTTTTGGGAGAGGAAGGCAAGTGATTATCCTTCAAACCTCTGCCATAATTGCTAGATTAATTCCACAAGAAATCAGATGCCCCCTCCAACTCCTCCCTGGTTTTTATTTTAAAATGATGTACCCAAAAAAGCCTGTGTCTTGGTACTGTCAAAAAGTGAGCAGCTTAATGGTTTTTAATCTGGCAAAATTTTTTAAAAAGGCAGTTTCTCTGTTTTTGTTGTTACATTGCAAGAGTGCCAGATACATTACTTAAGCTATAAGAAAGTTGATTTAAATATGAGCATTGTTCCATATCAGGTAAAGAAAGAGCTAATTAAGACACTATTTCACCATTTGGATTAAGTTCAGGATTTTGAGAGGACAAACTTCCTTGATTCATCTTCCCATAGATTAGAGGAAGAGAAGTTTCTGTGACTACTTGCATTGCTTGTAACTTCGCTAACTAAGGGCCAGATGAAATTGCTTCAGGGCTAAAAAGCAATGGTTTAATCTTTGAGAAGTTGGTTATTGCATCAGAATTTAAAAACAGCATTTTGTGCAAATCTTTTATCTTCTCATGGATATACATGCATGGGTCATACCTCACTCTTCTCACCACCTGGCTTATGGGTGCACTATGCAGAATAAAACAATATATGTGTCTAGAACTTTCAGTGTTACGGCAGGGTTTTTTGGTTTGGATACTGTCCAGATCCCTACTAGAAAGGTAATCCTTAGCTTACATGTACACACCTTGTAATAGATAGAAGAAAATGACTAGAGAAGTCCAGGCTTTACTGGGCTGCCAACTGGAAACAGTAAAACTCAGATGAGAAATTTATTTGTGGCCTGCAAGTTTGCTAGGGTTTTTTGCCTCATTATTTTCAAGAATTTTAAGATAGCAGAGCAAGTGAGTCTAAATTATATTTACTTTAATTGTGGATCAGCTGTACTGAATCAACCTCTTAGCTTAGTATTGTGGCAGGATTTTCAGCTGCCAATAACCTATAAGTAGTCTGTCTGCATTTAGTTCACAGTAAACTCACTGACCGAGAAAAGCTTTTTAATCTTACATTTCACATTATTAATTAAATGAAAGCTAGAAGATTTCTAATACAAAACTCACTGTCCAGAGTAAACAGTAGACAAAGCAGGACGAAGTTGTTCCCTCACAACTCATGTTTTTGCTTTAAGCTTAATGGTGGTTGCTTAGCGTCCTTATGAGTTGCAGCAAGTTTTCTAGATAGCTTCTCGTGTTCTTTAGAATGTTATATGTAAATATATAAATTTGTATCTTGACTGTCAGCAGCCTGTTTTAATACTGCAGTCTTTCTTCATGAGGGGAGTACTTCCAGCTCCATGTTACTCCCAGCTCACTGTGTCCCAGCTTTTCTCCCTTAAGTATGTCCTCAGTCTACACAGGAAGGAAGCAGGTTCTTCCTCCACTTCTTTTCCCCTTTCTCAATCCCAGCTGTGGGTTCAACTGAGCATAGCACTTCTTTAAAGGGGGAGAGGGATGGGTGATAGTAATGGTAAAATAGACACACATTCATATATAGATCCAATATGTGTAAAGCGATATTCATTCTCTATGTAATGCATTAGTATTACAGTTATGTTGAATTTTATTTGAACTTGTCATCATTAACGAATAATTTTACTTTTAATAACATTTTAATTGCATGAAGTTGACAATAATAATTTATGTAATTAGATTATATGTAGTGTATCATATAATAAATATAAAGGTGTTATTGGTATATTATGTGATACATTGAGTAAATAATTTCTGACTTTTTTTTCTGAATTCTATTCTGGAGATGAGTTTCTGCCTTCATACCTTAGCAGTTTTCTCTTATGACAAGGAGCCAGGTTCTGATACACTAAACAAAACTAGTGACTGTAGTTCTTTGACTGATGTGTCTGGCCCTCAAAGAAGCCCATCATCAGAGTGTAGCTGCCTGTACTGTTAGTCTTCAGTATCTAATGCATACTGTTTTGAATAATGGTTAGGTTAGTACTCAGACCTAGTGGAAAATGCAGCAGGATTCAGTAAGATATTAGTATTCTGTAAGTGTTCAAATAACAGTTGAATTTAGGAATTGTCTGTATGTGGCTTCAGGGTGCATTAACTAAAATTTTGGTGCATTAGGGGCTCACCTGGCTTCTTACTTGCAAGCACAATGGCTTTAGTGTCTTAATGAGATACACAGCAAACTAAGGCCACTTCTTGAGCATTTCAAATATGACAGCTTATCATGAGTTCATGCTGAGTAGAAGAGGAAAAAGTGCAAATGTCACCCTGATATTAGCAGGGAAGGAAGTTTTGCTGCTGCCTTCAGATAAGAAGTTGGATTGTTCTTAATAATGGCAGTTTCTTGGGGTTTCTTGAGTGCTTGCTTGTTAAAATGTAAGCTTGTAAATGACAGCTTATTTAGCAGACTTATGTCTGGGAGCGTTTTGGAAGCTTTTTACAGTATGTAATGAAGGATTATGGGAGATGGTGGAATTGTGGTAAAGGAGATTTCATAGAGATCTTACGTTGTGTTTTGGTTTTGTCCCCTCCCTCCCACCCCAGTCCCATTGCTAGCAGTTATGAAAGCAATTCCCGTGTGGCATCTCCATTGGACCCGAATGGACACTTTAATGTAGTCATTAAAGAAGAGCCAGCAGATGACTACGACTACGAGTCAAATATTTGCACACAAGGAGTAACTGTGAAACAGGAAGACACAGATGAAGAAACTGATGAATATTCCAACACTGACGATGATGATCCCATTGTACAAAAACACCTAATGAGACGCCGTGAAACAGATGGAGTTGATGGAGAATTCCGGTCTAGGAAGCGTATGCTAACCAGTCCTTCAGGTGTTGCCAAAGCAAAAATGTTAAAACTGGATAGTGGTAAGATGCCTGTGGTCTATTTGGAACCTTGTGCAGTCACAAAGAGCACAGTGAAGATATCTGAGCTGCCACAGACCATGCTTTCCGCTTGCAAAAAGGATAAATCACCTTTGGGTGCAATCCTGGATTCCTTGCCTGTGTGTTTTGAAAATCACAAAGACTCATGCTCAGGCACAGTCCCTGTGCCTGAGGAGTTAGTTATGAAAAAAGAATCTCCTGGGAGTAAAATGTCGCAGAAGTACTGTTCAGTCGCAGAGGCCCAGTGGGCTCTATCCAAATCACCTAATTTTAATCTCAGGGGCTCAGTAAGTTGTGACTTTCCAGAGAAGGAGATCTGTGGCAGAAAAAGGCCTGGGATACTGAAGAACCCTTTGTCTCTCAAAGGCTCTGGTAACAATCAAACCACCCTATCATCAGTTACAAATAAAAGAGGAAGGCCACGGAAACTGAAAATTTCCAAAGCTGGTCGACCACCTAAAGGTTTAGGGAAAACTGTAGTAACGAGCAAGAGCACTTCTCTGGGCCCTGGCAGTATCCTTCCAGATGTTAAACCGGACCTTGAAGATGTTGACGGTGTTCTTTTTGTGTCCTTTGCATCAAAGGTAAAACCTCACTGTTGTGAGTAAAATCCAAAAACCTTTTAAAGCCCTTTGTGCTTACAAGCTGAAGTTATATGTTCTTTTAACCTGAGTTTGGAGTTTTGTGGCGTCTTTCCAAATCTGTTCTTATTTTGACCCTGTGTTACTTGAAACGTTGTCTTCTTGCAGCTTAGGAAAAAGCAGTGGAAGCTAGAGTTCTGTATAAAAGAATGTATGCTTGTTTATGAAACAGTCTCATGTTTTGAATAATTTGGTGATATTTGATGTGGCCTAGTTTGCATGTAAGTGTTTTAAGGTATCGTAACTTACTCAAGGCTCTTCATGTATGTAGGAAGCTCTTGACATTAACACTGTTGATAGAGCTGGTGGAGAAGAGTCACAGAATCTTCAGGCTCCCCTGTTGACTACAAGTGATCCAGGTACTTTTTTTTTTCTGTTGTGAGTGGCTCTTTATAAAGACACACTGAAAAATTAAATTATTAAGTCAGTTTTTTTTCATGGCAAATGTATTTTATATGTTCTCTTATTTTTTGAGTAGATTGTCAAGCAAGAATACAGGTACTGGAAAAGGAGTTGATGGAAGAGCTGAAGACCTTGAGGCATAAACAAGTAATACATCCTAGCCTTCAGGAAGGTAAGTGGCAGTGTACATGCTGGTGCACCTGGTTGATCATTACACTTAGTCATACTGAGCTGATAGTTTCCTACTGGTGCCAATACTGTATATGCCTAATACAGCTGAGAGCTGTCTTTTCATTTGCACACATTTTTTTTGCAAACTAGGAAATGTGGAGGTGGCAAAAGGGGAATCCTGAATCTCCAACAGGAGAGCAAGAGTCTGCATGTTACGTGCCTCTTGCAAAAGTTGCTGAGCCTTCCGACAGTGCCTGTTTTGTAATGGTGTAAACCTGGTTGAAAGCAGATGGAGATGGTTTTATTCCTTCATAAAAGTAGGCATTTCCTGGTACTAGAATAGCTAGAGATCCAGCAACGCTTAACTGAGACTGCATGTACTGGGTTTTGGGTCCTTATTTCTTTGAGTCCCTATTCATCCAGTTCACTAGCCATGTAGAAGGGCCAAGCCAAGGTACTTGTAGTTTGTTATCTTCTGTTCATGTACAGTGGTATCCTGAGGTAGATGGAGGAAAGTCAAGGATCCGCAGAGTGGAACTTAATGTTCTTTCTACCAATGATGTTGAAAGACATCAGCAGTAGTAGTCCCAAGACCAATAACATTAACGTAGGCAGCAGAGCAGGTGATGAAATTACTGATACACATGGAAGTGTTGTACTTCGTACTCCTGAGGTTCCGGCGCTGAATGTTTCAAACACGTAACTGTGATACTGTAGGGACTGAGACTCCAGGTACTGATCTTGCCTCTGAAATGAGCTGTTCTGGGCCCTCACAGAGCTTCTGTGATGAAGAACATTGATTATCTCGAATGGTTTATGCATAGGGTATGATGAGAACTAGCAATGTTAAGCCTTTTTAGGATTTATTGTGGACCTCCTAGGTGTTACCTATACCCAAGAAAGTATCATAAAATTACAGTGTTGGCAACCATGGATACATTGGCAACTACAGCACTAGTGAGGGCTGTTTTACTTATAAGATGATCCTGCAGCTGGGAACATGTACTACAGATGCTTTTTTTCCAGCTGAAGTGTGAGTTGCCTTCTGAGGGTTTTGAGTAGTTCAGAGATACTACAAAATGGACAAGAAATGTCAAGCATTAGGCTAAGAAAGAGACATCTGAAGAATTTTTATTTTCTTGAGTGGTTATGGCCATCATTTTCGGTGTTGGATGGTAATCTGCTAAGCCTGTTAAATAGTGAAATTGCAATACAGCAGTGATGGAGATGAACCACAGCTTTTAATTTTGAGAGGGAAAAGAAGATACAGGAAAACTATTTGCAGCCAGAGGTTACTACAATAGATGTAGTCTGATCAGGCTGTGAAGTGAATTACAATATGAATACTTTTGTTGTTAGACTTCAACTGCTGCATGTGAGCAAGGAGCCAGACTTTCTCCAGATTACCTTCATCTTCCAGATAGTTAAAGGTCTCTTCCCTTGCAGACTTGAGATTGTGGAAGGAACAGACATAGCAGTTTTGATGTTAACTCTCGTTTTGATTCTCAACAGTATGGTTAAGAAGTTTAAGATTCTTTTTGAGATTCACTAATGAAATGTTGGAGCTGTACCTGAACCCCCTCAATTGCTCTTGATCTGTGAAGTTAATAACAGGGTAGTTGAGGCTGTCTGGATCTTAGAGGCACCAGAATTGCAGGAAGATGCTTCAGAAAGAAGGAAATCCAGCTCAAGTGTGTTAAAAGGAAAGCTCCTGCCGGAGCACTGCAAATGCAATGGGATGCTTCTTCTGTCTGAGCTAATTTGAATCCCTGATTGTATTCTTGAAAACTAAAGGCACTGTTGCCATGTTTCATATTTCCGATTAATCAGCTGCAGCTGATGGAGAGGAGAAAGTTCTTAAAGTTCTTCATTTGCTACTGTTTGCTTACAGGAACTGAAATTTAGCAATGCTCTGGAGATAGAAATTTTAAAAAGTGATAGTTCACCTGTTGTGTATGGGGATGTCTTTATTGACATAATACTTAACTGTTGCCATTTATTCTCTGATGGCTGTCTGTGGTCATTCCAAGTTGTCCTTCTTGGACTCATCCTTTTGGTTTTTGTCTTGGTGTTTATTTCAGGTGTGCATGCATGATGTTCTTATTTTTGTTCAGGTATAAAACAAAGATAGGCTTGTTTTTGCAGGTGACAGAAAGGAGTGGGAAGAAAAATAAACTCTGTACTCTTTCCATTGTACTTGAATAGAGAAAGGAAATGGTTGGCATCTTGACATTTGTCAGTTGACATGTTTTTATACAAAATGCCAGATTGACTTGCTTCTCATTTTCCTATGTAGATATGAAAGTTACGTCTCACTAGACTGTCTTTGATAACAGTATCTGTTTAAACAACCATGTCTGAGATTTGTTTCATGCCAGTTGTTTTCAGACTGCTGGTAATCTGGTCACTGTGTTTCCACTTGTGAACATAAATATGTATGGCCAGCACAAGGTTTCTACTGTATGTGCAAGCACTACTTTGTTTCTTGAGCCTTGTCGCATCATACATTTTCAGTTTCAAGATGCATACATTTAATGTATTCATTTCAAACTTGTGAGCAGCAGGAGCAACATTTTCAAGTTTCTATAGCTAAAGATCAAAGTAGATGTTCTCAGCTCCCAGCTGCGAGCTGAATTTGATTGACAGTGATTTTTTAAATTCAGTGTAACAGTATTTTCTGAGAAGATGCAATATCAATTTTCCTAGCTTTTTCCTTTCTCAGCATTTCTGTATCTGTATTTGTTTTGCCATTGACAAAGATAGCTTTTGTTACCAAGTAAATCTTTCAGTTTGAGTATTGGGGGTTGTTAGTGAAGGAACATGTTGATGCCACCACAAATACTTCAGTGCCTGTAACAACGCAGATTGTTTAGTTTCTTTATAGCCACCTTTCCACCTGTTTCAGGGAAAAAAAAGGTGTTTTGTTGTGAAGCGCCAAGACTGGCGAAAAAATAACCTGCTGAGCTTTGGAGAATTTAATAACCCGAGTCCTGAAATTGCTGTCTAAACTCATTTTTATATCATAACAGTCAATCAAACAAACACACATTCTTCAGAGCTAAAACGTGGTTTGTTGTCTCTTACTGCTAGTTGAAACTGATGTATGTGTGGTACATGTTCTTGCACCAGTTTAGCTCAGTACAAAAGGGGGTGTGTAGGTACTGCTGGCAGGCTTGGTAACTTAGGGATATGAAATGTCAGTCAGCTGAATTGGGTTCAGAGAGTAACTCTAGCCTTCAAAGATGTAAATGGTGTGCTGACTTCTTTAAAAAACCAGAAGGTTTTATTATGAGATTTATTACAACACTGGCACTGTGGTTAATAAATTTCTGTGAAAACTTCAGTAGCAATCAAAAAAACTATGAAAAGTAATTCAGTTTTTTTCTCAAATTCCCATTGCATGAAATGCTCTTTAATTTACACCTTCTATAAATCCAGTGCAAGTAAGTGTTATGGCACTAATGCTTTTCTCCAAGTCTTTTAAAATGGTGGGTGAATGCCAGAAAAGCCCATGGTAACAGAATGGTTTATCTTTTAATGAATATATATACTTTCTTTTTCCTGACATGTTGCTGCATTGAGACATTTACTGATGCTTGCTTCTTGTAGTGGGACTGAAGTTGAATTCTGTGGACCCAACAATGAGCATCGACTTAAAATATTTGGGTGTGCAGCTTCCTCTTTCCTACTCAAATTACTCTCTGTGGAGCTATCCAGGTACCAACCCCAATTCTCCAGGTGGGTAGAATATGAATTTGGTGTAATCTTAAGTGTCACCTTTTTATTATCAGTGATGAGAAGGAGAGAGTGGCTGTTTAGTTCAGCTTGGTATCTAAAGAGATTAAAATGATACCAAAATGGCAAAATAGGAGAACTTCCTTGGATTATTATGTGGTTACTGGACAAGGAGTCTTGAGTAATTGTGGCTGGATTGTTCTCAGGGTTCCCATTTTGTGATGGTTGTGGTCCAGTAATAGTATCTGTTAATTTTTTACTGACCTCTCAAATTGCTCAGAAAAGGCTTAAGCAATCTGAATTTGTCTGATGTTGCTCACATACCAAACAAAAGAAAGTTGTCTTTAACAGAGCTGAGTATCAGAATTTTTCCAGAAGACCAGAGATGCCACGTGGGGGCTACCCTATGACTTCATGATGATTATTTATTACAGAAGTTGTTGCTGATTGTTCTTTTTCAAACTTGCTTGGTATCCAAACAAGTGCATTTCTCATTGTACTGTGACTATGATTCTCGTACTGTTGCTAGGTACTGTTTTTAATAGTGAACTGGATGGACAAAGCCTATCTTATCTTACATGCTTATATGTCTTCTACTTAACTGTTTCTCCCACTGTAGTGTTCTGATTACTTATGTCTTTCTTAATCTACTACTTTTAGGAGCTGGTAGAGGCAGACGTTGAATTTCAGATTGTTTACACTGCAGGAGAGGAAGATTCAGTTCAGAAGACCTCAGTCAGCTTAGTGTCCAATACAGTTATTTCTAGCCTAACAATATGTTAAACGGCCACACAGATCCCCGTTAGTATTTTTACATTCCATCTTAGTTCCCACAGTTGATGCATAACTCGACAGATGTAACTGTTTTCCTTTTGTGGTTATTCACTGTCCGTGCCTCTAACTGATACTCATCTGAATTTGACAGAGCACTGAACATTAAATCAAGTTTCTACAGGTGTCATAAAAGTCATTGACTCAACTGAGAGGAGAGAATCAAATTACTCTTCTTGCTGAGTGAGGCTGTGGTATCAGCTCAAAACCTGCCTGTTCCATTTTAGCCTACTAATTAATTGATTGGCCCATTAGACTTTCGGAGCCAACTGCTTTTGCACATTGCTAAGGAGACTAAAACTGAAAATAAAGGAAACACTTTGTATGGGATAGCAGATGCTCAGCCATAGAGCAGAACTCTACAGGAAGCTTGGCCTTGTTAAGTATTCTGTTAATTTAAAAAAAAAAAAAAAGTAAAAATCAAGTTGCTTCAAACCTTTTGATTTTGCTACTGTTCACCTATCCCTGAAAAGGAATAAGCAGGGTTTGCTAAGAAACTGATACAATCAAACTTGGTTCATAAACTGAGGCTAGCTTTCCTCTTTTCCAGATACTGGATTTCCTTTTGTTTCCAGGACAGGAAAGACAAATGATTTCACAAAAATCAAAGGCTGGCGAGGGAAGCTTCATGGTGCTTCTAGAAATGAAGGTAAAAAAATGTAAAAAGAGAGGGATCAATGTACATATTTCCAACATGTGGCCATTTTCTTGACCTTCCATAGACCTTGCAATCTGGTATTTATGTGTGTCTTAATGAGAGATTTATTTTTTTATATTGAAACTGTTATAATTAAAGAATTCTTTAGTACTGGTTTCATAGTCATAATGGAGATTAATGAGGGAAGAGGGAAACTATGAGTAAGATAAAAATACGTGTTCTGTTGTACACAGAAGGCTTGAGTGAAGAGCAAAGGTGTAATAGTTTTGGTTTTGTTTGTGAGTTTTGAGTTTATATGGAAGTATGGTAATTCCAGAATTCTGTTGCCTCAGGGACCCTAAAGAACCTGAGCAATTTTCATTTATATTGGTGTATTTTTAACTCCAGTTAGAGCACGTATTCCTCGCATATTTGATTACTTTGCCAAACCTCAAATGGATTGTTGAAAATTTGCCAATTTTTTACTTTAGATCAAATATTTATATTGTACCTTCTGCACTTCTATAAAATGTTGTGTTGGAATATTCCAGCTATGTTGTGCTTTACCGGGTAGTCCAGGTGTTTAGGACAAACGAAGCAAGAATAGAAGCACAGAAGCCCTGTAGTGTTTTTGTGAATGAGTGCTGTGTGGGGTCTGGCTGAGCTGGAGTTCGTTTTCCCCACAGCAGCTCTCACAGTGCTGAGCTCTGCACTGGCAGCTGGGAAGGTGTTGGTAACACACCAGTGTTTTGGCTACTGCTGAGCAGCGTTTGCATGCACCAAGGCTGCCTCTCAACATTCTCCCCTCAGCAGTAGCCAGTGGGTGGGCGTGGTCTTGGGAGGGGATGTAGAGCAGCTGACCCAAACTTATCAAACTGGTGTTCCGTAATGTATGTCTGTTCAGCAGTGAAAGCTTAAGAGAATGGAAAAGGAGGGAGGGCATTTGTTATTTATGATGTCTGTCTTCTGGAGTAACTGCTATTTGTTCTGAAGCCCTGCTTCCCAGGAAGTGCCTGAACATCACCTGCTGGTGAGAAGTAGAGAATAAATCATTTATTTTCCTTTGCTTCCACACATGGCCTGTGCTTTTACTTTATTAAACTGCTTTTATATTGACCCGTGAGGTTTTTTGCAGCTTACTTTCAACCCTCCATTCTGCTGAGAAGAGGAGTAGTAGAGTGGCTTGGCAGGCACCTGGAGTCCAGCCAAGGCCAACCCACCACACATACACATGTATGATCTCCACAAAAACAGTCGTGCAGGCTGCTGGTGGTGTTCCAGAATGGATTATATTTGGTGTACCTATGGTATATACAATTCTTGGGGAAGAGTGCATTTTTTAGAAATGTATTTACCTATCCTAGAATGTTTAATTATTATAAGAGTTAACTCCAGGAGTTAATGTACTCTTTATTTATTTAGGTAGCAGTTCAGAAGGTTCATTGAAGAATCGCTCAGCGTTCTGTAGTGACAAGCTGGATGAGTACCTGGAAAATGAAGGGAAATTGATGGAAACAAGTATGGGATTCTCTTCTAACACTCCCACTTCTCCCGTGGTGTATCAGCTTCCCACTAAGAGCACTAGCTATGTTCGAACACTCGACAGTGTTTTAAAGAAGCAATCCACTGTAATTCCATCAACATCTTACACGTTCAAGCCTGTTCCTCCATCATCTACCTCTAGGAAGACGAAGACTCAAACCAGACAGACATCTACAAACAGTAGAGTAAAATCATCTTACAAGCCTATTCTGCCTTCACCTTTTCCTCCAAAGCAGAAACAGAACTCTTTAGGGGAAAAGGCTGCTAAGTCTGCTAGCAGTTTGAGCAACCAAGCAGATGATTTTGTGCTACCAACTGTGGATGAAAATACATTTCCAAAGCAGATCAGTTTGCGTCAAGCACCACAGCATCACCAAGCAGCTCGTCCACCAGGTTTGTCTAAATCTCAAGTGAAGTTAATGGACTTGGAAGACTGTGCTCTCTGGGATGGGAAACCACGGACCTATATTACAGAAGAGCGAGCGGACATCTCTTTGGCAACCCTGCTTACAGCTCAGGTAGATTTGTAATGGTTTCTTTCTTTTCTGTACTGTTGCTTTTTTTAATCTGCCCACTTATGGATGTTGCACAGAGATGGAGAAAATAAGACTGAAGCTGCTAAGGATCATGATAAAGCATGAGATTCTTTTGTGGTGTGGTCTTTGCAGTGGAACTTGAGGAGTGCTGACTTAGCAGTATGTGAAAAAACTAATTATGATAATAGCATGTTGGTACAAATTATTAATAATTTGAATTGTTTAAAATTTTTTCTCCATTAAACATTTGGGTTAATACAATTGTTATTCAGTAACTGCATTTCCTTGCTGTTTTCCTTTTTATGTTTTCAGTTGAGCTAACTGCAAGAAAATCCTGGTCATGTAATCTGATGATAACATCTTCTGCTTTTTTCACATCCTGCTTATTACCAGGATGGTTTTGCTGTCTCTAGTTGCCTCTCAAAAGACTTCAAATGCAAACTCTGTTCTGTTGGGCTTTTTGGATGGTTTTTTTGGTATAGAGGACAAGTTTTCATATGAAACAATGTAACTGGAGGGGTTTTCTAAATGAACTTTGAATAGCGATTTTGCATATGCTTCATGTAATTTTACTAAAATATTTCCTACTAAAATTTGAAGTTTATGCTTCTTTAAAACTTCTTTTAGGCATCTCTTAAAAGCAAACCTATCCACAAAATAATAAGACGACGAGCACCTCCTTGCAACAATGATTTCTGCCGACTGGGTTGCATATGTGCCAGTCTGGCACTGGAGAAACGTCAGCCTACGCACTGCCGCAGGCCAGACTGTATGTTTGGGTGTACCTGCCTCAAGAGAAGGGTCTTGCTAGTGAAGGGAGGATCAAAACATAAGAAAATGATGAAAAAGGCTGTGCGTGGAAAGCTCGTGCTGTTTGGAACACAAGGACAACAGCAAGAGGATGAAGATGTGGAAGAAGAGGGTGATGGGGAAGAGGAAGAGATGAAGCAAAAAGACAGGAAGAAGAGGAAAAGGGTGGAATACAGTGAGTATTGGTTGAGATTACTTATAGCAAACCACCAATCTTGACAGGCATTTTTTATTAGGATGTAGTAGTGATGCCATTTCTAAATCCAGCTGACTTACAGGAAATAACACCTTATTTTTTTTTTTTTTATTTCTTACTTTTGTGATCAGCATTTTGGGCACTGTGTATTTATTTATTGAATCAAATAGTTGGAGTTTCTTTTTGGTAGTTTAAACTCTTGTTCAGCTCTCCAAATGTCTTTAAAGACTATGGATATGAGATAATTACTGCTATCATTGTTGGTAATGTTCGCTGTTACTGTGCTGCTATCTTTCCCTGTTAACAGGTGGGTGTCTAGAGCTGTGTTTTCAGTTGCTGTATATAGCTGTATAGTTAATGGATTTCATTGAAAGTACAGTTATTTATGGTAATTTCAGATCTGGCCTAAGATATGCTCAGAAAACCAAATTGGTAGAAATTGCATATGAATTTACATTTTCAATTTCTTCCTAACAGTAGTTCTAGGAACAGCTGAAACAAAGTATTCTGTGGTGTTCTACTGGAATAAATTAATTCTTCCGTATAGCTGCAGTGTGCAGATCTGGGATGTTTTTTGGGTGTTATGCAATTTTTCAGTATGCAGCATCAGTGAAGGTCACTAATTTTCCTTGGTTTTGTGTATCTTCTATCACAATAGAAACAAGAAACAAGGACTAGTGTAGAAACATTTTTATTTCTTCTTTCTTGTGGACAAATCACAGTCACTTTTGACTAGAATTTGAGGCAAGAACAGCAACCGGTAGAATTTTCTGGCAGTTTGAACTAGTTGCATGGCTAGACCTCGAACTCAAAAAATTCTGTTGCTGCTGTGTTAGGTGGTATTTTATTTATAAGTAATTTTTGCTTTTTCTCTTTTCTTCAGCTATCTGTGACTCAGAGCCTGAACAGCCTGTTAGGAATTGTCCATTATGGGTGAAAGTAGAAGGTGAAGTAGATCCAGAGCCAATTTATGTCCCAACACCATCTGTTATTGAACCAGTTAAATCTATGGTACTGCCCAGCCCAGAGGTCTTTCTTCCTAGTAAGAACAGATCTTCCAGTGGAACAAAACCAGGCAGAGTGTACACTCCTAGACCCAATCCAGTGGTAAGAGAAAAAAAAGATGCATGTTTTTCCTTGTACTGAAAATTAAAACAAATATTGCCAAAAGCTTCTGTGCTAGGCAATTTTGGAGAAGTTTGAGGTGAAACTGACTGCCCATAGGTGTGTTGATAAGCTAGGATGAATTGATTGTATACAAATCTTTAACTATGTCCATCTTCTGTTGAGAATTTACTGTAGCAATATGGAGATGGTGGAAGGTGATTATGATTCACTAATAGCCTCATTTAAAAATACGGTAATATATGCTATTTTTGTAAAAATTATTAGTCCTGTAATGTTTGTAAAAGTTATTAGCTACATAATGTAGCCTATCTAAGTATGAATTACTTGCAAAAAATGTTTGGATACAGACAAAGTGTTCAGTGTAGTTCTGGTGTATATATTTTTTTTTTGTTCTTTCTTGAGGTTTCCCTGCCAGTGTTCGAAGAACCTGGCTTTGTGTCTCCCCTCACCTTAGTATCAGAAAAAAGCAACAACAGCCGCAGAGTGGAATGTAGTTATATCTGAAGAACAACTATACCAGAGTAGTTATTTAATGTATACCAGATAATGTTAAACAATGCATGACAGTTAGGATTTGTTTCTTTACTTAGAAGAATATCAGAATGGGTTTGAATTTTTGGGGGCTGGTGGTGGCAGACTGGGCTATGTAATGATACTGAGAGGTCAGATCCAGCTTTAAAGGCTGGACTTTTCTTTGACCCTTACTGTTGAAGCGTTTATGTTGAAGTGTTGTTAGAAAGCAAAGCTGTTTCGTGAACCTAATGTGCATCTAGAACAGAGAGGAGAAGTTTTTGTCTTTTTAAATTTTTTTTAGATTCGAGAGGAGGACAAGGATCCTGTCTACATGTACTTTGAAAGTTTGATGACTTGTGCAAGGGTGCGAGCCTATGAGCACAGGAGAGAGGAGAAAAAGCAGCAAAAAGACAAAAGTGATTCACAGAGCTGTAGTGTAAAGGTAAGAAGTCACACTGTAACTAGTGTGTATTACAGAGCAGGCAGAAATTTTGAAAATGTTGAAGTAATTTTTTCCCCAGAAATGCCTACATGACATGAGGGCTTGACTTACATTTGGTGGTGGTAGGGCCATGGAAGCTGGAGCCTAAACCACTTTGCAGTGCTGGTTAACTTAGCCTGTTACTGTGATACACCTTGCCTTGTCTGGGGAAATTCTTGGCTGCCACAAGTGCATTATTATGTGAGGCTTAAATGTTCATTGTTAATAGAGCCCTTCGAAGATGAAACCCGTAACATTGTCAAACACAGCATATTTTTATGATTTGGGGTGAACTAGTTCATTTGTGCTGTGATTTTTAGTGTGGAAGTGAGATGTATAGGGTGAGTATTTTCTTGCCTTTCTTTCCTCCAGCAGGAGCCTGAACCGGAGCTTCAGTCTCCTGAGAAGGCAACCTGTGAGGTAGACAAAGGCACTAATAAACCAAGAGGTAAGAGCTGAGTCGTGAGTATAATTTGACCTCCTTGGTAGTTACATGTTTTTGTGGTATTTCTTTTAAAAAGTAGCTACTGATGAAACAGAAGTCTGTTTGCTGGGGGAGTTATTATAGTTGATAATAAAAATCTTATGATATGCATACAGTTTCCTCTTTTCTTAGCAGCTGAGGGGGAGGGGGGGCACATGGAGATACAGCAGACTAAATATCCTGTACTTGCTGCTCTGAGTGTAAAAGGACGTGTGCTGCAGTAGCTTGTTTAGCAATAAAAGATAAAACTGCACAGCAGATTTGTCTTCAAGAGAGATGATTAGGTACTTGAGAAGGAATGGAGATGCATGGTTTTGCTTTGTCTGGATATTTTTTTCTTCCTCTTCTTTTCTTTGCTATTACTTTGTAGTTACTGAAAAATTAAATATCCGAGTAGTACTGGGAGGATGGGATCCTCATATTCTTCACATGGAATTGTATGGGACAAGGAAGCACCTATGCTTTATTTGGAATTGTTTGATGTTGAATTTCTTTAGTTCATTTTGAAAGATTGAAGTTTTGCTACGTTATAGTTGTGGGGTTTGAGTTTCTAGTTCGTGAAGAAGTAGGCTAGACATCCGTGTTCTCTTTCAGTCTGAAGTGGCCCAAATCATGTTACAAGCCTTAAAGGAGACATTTCCTAGAGGCGTTGTGTCATCCACTAATGATCTATATCTGCCTTTTTGAGCTTATTTTTTTACTGTTTAATGTGTACAACAGCGCACTCTACATTTAAGGATGGGAATGGAAAAATAATACAATTAGTTGAAAAGGTTGATGCATTGGTAGGTGAAATTAAAATGGCCAGGACACAGGGCTCAACATCCTTACAGTTTTGCAAAAAGGGACGTTGTATCTCTAATGACAACAAAAGGTCATGCTTCTGTTTACACATCTTCTGCAAAAGACAGTTCTGCTAGTGGTGTGTCCCCTCATGCCATTTTAGGACAAGGGTGCTTTTCTGACTCCAAGAGAAAAGTGCCATCTCTTGAATAACCAGTGACGCTTTCTACTGTGTTGGTGTGTTTGGAGAACTTTCACCCATGTATTGAAACAACCCAGCTTTGTTTAGCTTGTGATGCAATGGGATACAACCTGACGTGGTATGGCTGCAGGGATGGAACCATGAGAAATAATTACATTGGTTTTCCAGTGAGTTTTTGCTTGCTTGTGAAGCTCTACTAGGGGCGGTGATGCTTTGAACGGTTCTTTTACTTGCTGTTGGCCTGCAGCTGAGCTGAGACAAGGGTGGAGGTGTGGGCAGAATGAAATTGTTTGACTATCCAGGTGATTAAAATGCCACAGTATTGCAGAAACCTATTTCAATTCTTTCTCAGAGGAAAGCTGGTGTTCTTCCCGTAGTGAGGGGGACTCTTTCTCCACCTCCTATGTTCATCACACCACTCAAGGTGAACCAACCAAACTTATCGAGATTATCTCTGACTGCAACTTGGAAGAAGATCACAATAAGATCTTGACCATCTTATCACAGCATATCAACAGTAACGCGCCACAGTGCCTCAAAGTGGGTAGCTTCATTATTGAATTGGCTTCGGAATACACGGCCCAGGATGAGAACCATCCTTCTGTCTGCTCCTCCAAAGTGAAAATTTCAGTGCCGTCCTCCCAGGACAAGGATGAGAAGCCTGAGATCCCTGTCTTGGAGACTCCTGATAGCGCAGTGGCGTCATGCAATAACTCAGAAAATGTAAAGGTCATGCGGGCAGAGCCAGTGGACAAACTGCGGGAGAAGCTGCATGGGGGCAGAGGCTTGCCTTTTTATGCAGGGGTTTCTCCTGCGGGAAAGCTGGTTGTCTACAAATGCAAAGCTAATACGAGCCCCTCGGGCTTGATTCAGGTGGGTCCCTCTGCCTTTACTGTGGAGATTAGATGCGTCTTCATCCAGTGCTATCCCAGAACTCCTTGAAGGGGAGAACACTCTTAAATTTTTCTGCGTAGTCTTTCGCCTGTCCAGAAAAGTTCTTAGAATCTGATGGCGTTCCTCTCCGTAAGCTTGTCCCTTTCAAGATTTACTCAGTAACAGGAAATCTGATTGGAATCCTGAAATCTGATGGTTTAACTTGTCTTTTTGGCAGTTTGGGTCTTGTTGACCCGAGTGCAGAATCTCTCTCAGGATCTTTTTAATTCTTTGTAAAACCCCCTGAAGGTGCATTTGGCACATAATGCTTCTAAATGAATGGCTGTATGAGTCTACTAAAAGAATATTTTTCTGGGGAAGTATACACTGGGACAAAACTTTAAAATGAAAATATAAACATTAAATTACTTTTTGCTACAGCTTACTGTTAGTCTTCACTAACAGCATGACTCCTCTTTGGAGAATATATGTTTTTCATCAAGAGACTTCATAATCCTAAATTCAAAGGGTCTTTTCTCTGCAGTTTTATGTTGCTGGCTTGGTGTTAAAAATTAGTAGTAAGAACTGCAGAGTTAGGATGAAGATCTTTTTCCATCATAGCTATTTGTGATTATAGTAAAATCACTTTCAGGAAAACCATGTGAATTAGAAAATGAATAAAATATAGTTTTATGATGCTTTGCAGATATGACACCCTCAGAAAGAGAAGCTAGTGGAGAGAAGAAAAGCAGGAGATTTCTTACCTTCAATAAAAATTGATCAATAAAAACTGTTTATTTAGTAGTGTGTTAAATGCGTTTGGCTTTTGAAGGTATTACCGAACAACTTGAAAGCAAAATGCAGCACTACCAAAACCTTCCATTGTCCGCTAGGCATAAAGGCTGACATTCAGAAAGATGTTCTGTTTTTTTTCCTGTGCCATCTGTTACAACTCCAACTTGGAATTTGAAGTTAGTGAGCTCATCATACCTTAATTACAGTATCAAACAACAATGTGGATAAGGAAAAGGTTGATACAGCTTTTACCAAGCTCTTTAGAGTTTTGTCTCAATGTATATGTCATCAGTATTCTTCCTTTTGTGATGCTAGGTCTTAATAAGGTGTGAGAATTTTTTCCCAAGTTGTCCTTCAATTAGGGAGCCTATTTTTATTCAGAACTACAGCGTAAGTAAGGGATAGGAAAAACAGGTGCTAGCTTCACTCTTAGCTAGTTTCAGTGATTTCACATGTTCCTTGGACTCTCTGTTTTTATGTGAGAGTCTAAGCAGCATTTAAAATCTGTATTACAAAGATAAAACAAGAGTTGTTTGAAGTTTTCCTGGGCAGTAGGGAAATTAGGAATTCCCATTCCGAATTGCAATGTTTTTTTGAAAAGGACGTTTAGAAGTCCCATGGAATGAAACACCTCTCCAGAAGTGGTGAATTAGCATTCTTTTCACAAAGTTTCCCTTTTCCCCTCTTTTCAGGTTAATGATAAGAGGTATCCTCAGGCCAAACTGCTTTTGGGACAGATGGGGGCATTACATCCTGCCAATCGGCTAGCAGCTTATATCACAGGCAGGCTGCAGCCCACAGTACTTGATATCGCAGCCCTCAGTACTGTGATCTCCAAGGTAGCACCCAGTGCTAAAGCACCTACTTCTGGGACACCATCAGTCCAGGGGCCCACAGCATCAGCTCCTAAAACTACATCTTCCATCAGCACTACTTCAACCCCCACTGTGACGACTCTGAAAACCCATGCCCCAGCACAGAAACAGATAGGTAGGTTGGAACTTATTACTGTGTTTTAAATTGCGTGAAGCTGAAGTACAGAGTGAGTGTACAGCGTTAATGTTGATTTCTGTGCAGCGGTGCATGCTGCCTTTGGCTGCATTGCCTACCTAAGATGCCTCTGCAATAAATAACCTCTTTAAAGCAGAAAGTTTTATTTTGACTTCAGAGTAAGATTACAGATGTTGACTGTTAGTTGTTTTATTAATGCTACTAGAGCATATTTTCAAGAGACGAGAGTGGATGGAGACTCGCCAAATATTAACTGGGATTTTTGTTTGGAGTTTCGTTTCTGTCATTTTAAATTGCTTTTCATCAAACACAGTTTGACTTCAAATGAGTAAAGTATCACTAATACGTGGTTCTTCGCTGTTAGATTTTCTGCTGATGTTGCACTCATAATTCTTGTGACCGCCAAAGATGTGTGAAGCAGCAGTGAAAGACAAGATGGTCCAAATCTGGATTAGCGAAACTACAGGTGTGCAGCCGATAACCACGCCAGCCTCTAATCTCATTGGATTTCACAAGCTAAACAGGGTTGGACTTAGACAGCACTTTGAGTTTAAAAAAAAAAAAAAAAATTTGAAGATGCATGAGTTACTTGCTTATCTGAGTTGGTACTGAAATGGTTGCCCCAGCATGGCAGGAGAGGAAGTTCCCTTTAACTATTACATTTTGCATGAGTTTAAAAAAAGAAGTCTAGTACCCATCCACATAATCCCACACGTTATTTAAAGATCTGAAGAAGCTTTGCAAGGGAAAAGGATGTTACCTGTGTCCTGGAAAAACTTTAATTTCTGATTGATTATTTTGTTTCTTTCTGCCTAAATTTTCAATGCCACCTAAATGGGTGTGTTGTTTTTCTTGTTGTGTAATAAAACTTGTTGTTTTGTGTGTTTATGCAATTTGAAAGAGCTGGCTGTGTTTCATTGATGGGTGAAGTCATTGCTGCGTAGTGGTTTAAGTAAAAAGTACCAGTTCTGGCACAGTCTGGTAAAAATGCTGTATGCGTAAATAACTGCAGTGTTTAAATTGAGCTTGCTCCATAATCTCAGTGCTGTTGTACTCATCTGTAGGCATCTGGAGTGATGTAAATGCAGTATTCTGGTCCCTTGGAGAGCAAGGGATGAGGTAAAGGATCTTCCTAATGGTGATTAATTTCCATCGGTTAGATTTGTTCCATCCAGTCTACAGTCTGAATGTTGCTGCAATTACAAGGGGAAACTGTATCCCTCCCATCCCTTTCCCCTGTGCCTGTGTAAGACGAATACAGTAGAAGGGGATGAAAATCAAGAAACAATGAAAGTGGGAAGATGACACAAGCTGTTACACAAAGAATTTATATTTAGAAAGTACTTGGAGCTCATTATTTCATTTAGGTGCTTGTTTTCCTGCACTGTTAGTTAGGATTGTCCATAGTTTCAGTGAAGAACAAGCCTTCAAGACCTGATTCTTTTGTGTGTCTGGGAAGAAATGCAATAAAAGCTATAGTAGTGGAATAAGGCAGACATGTTTCTGTTTTTTCTAACATGTCAGGCATATCCAGGCCTGCCATAAAGGTTTTGATTTAATTGTAAGGTACGTAGAAAAAGGAGGCTGACATTACAACTGTAGCACCTCATGAAAGGCAAAGAAGAAATCTATTAAAATTTTGACCTGCAAGTTTTTATTTGCAGCTGCCCGACCCTCACCTGGTGGTGTGTTTGCCAAGTTTGTGATAAACAAAGCGGGAGCTCTGCAGCAGAAGATTCCTTCGAGCACACGCCAGCCTGCCTCAGGGCGACAGTTGCTCGGTATCAAGCCCACACCAATCACGGTCATTGCTCCTGTGGTTCCTTCAGTGCTCTCTCCAGCTCAGTGCACAGTCTTTCCTGGGGTCGCTACAGCCAGCACCATTTCTCCGGTTGCTGTGGAAAGTACCAGTGTAGCAGCATCTACTGTGACCTCTCCTAGCCAGACAAAAGCTGGTGAACCTCCCTGCTCTCCTCCTGCAGTTACAGTCACAGCTGCTTCTGCAACACCTGGAATCAGCACCTGTACTACTCCATCCACCACTCCTACTGCTACTGTGAACACAACAAAAACCACAGAGATTGTTGCAGCAGTAGCAGCTACGTCGTTTCCAAAAACTGTAGCAACACCACCGACTGTTACTTGTCCTGTTGTCACAACATCCACTTCAACAGTTGTAGTAACAACAGCTGCAGCAGCTACACCTGTGGTGACCACACTAACTTCCTCTGCTGTCTCTGTTCCAGTGATACTGTCAGGAGTTAATTCAAGTCCTCCACAGAATCCAAAAAGAGGTAATGCTTAGGTGCTTTGGGTTATTACTCTAAATGCTTTTGTTTAAAATTCTGCCTCTTTTCATGGCTGTCGTACAGTCTTCAACTGGTTTCACTTTAAATATGGATTCACATGCCTTGCTTCCCTTTGCAAAGTAGGATAAGAAATATCTCTTAAGTTGCTTTTTGTATTCCAACCTGAACTATTAGAGAAGGGAAAAAATGTAACTGTCTGGTCAGTGACTGCTATGAAGTGTGCTGGAAGCCTCACATCATTCCTTGACCTATAGAAATGTATAGCACAGTTACGACTGCTAGAATTTCATGGTTGGCATAGAGTCCAGGAATTAGGTATGGAATTACTCTCCTGTTTCATTGTTGAGAAATGTCAGTGGAACTACATAGAAAAAACCCCAAACTGTTCTAGCCTGGTTGGTTGTATGCATTCTGTGAATAAAAAGAGAAAAACTTGCCTTCGATGCAGTTGTTTGCAAAATATTTGCTCTTGTATTTATTAAGAATTATGCCTGATCTGTAGGCGGTCTCTTAAACTGGTTTTTATGTAACTTGTTACAATATTTCAGATGATGCTGTTCCACAAGCTGCAAGTAAGACTCCCCCAAAGATAGCTCCCGGAACAGACAAACGCGTTGGACCTCGATTGCTGCTGATTCCGGTGCACCAGACCCCTTCTGCACTGCGACCGCTGAACAACACGCAGCTGCCACAGAGGCAGAGGATGGTCCTTCAGCCTCTCAGGAGCCCTGGGGCTGTGAATCTGTTCAGACATCCCAATGGGCAGATCATTCAGCTTGTTCCCTTGCAGCAGGTTCGAACTGCGGGTGCCCAGCCCAGTGTGCAGCCAGTGATGCTCCGCAATCCAGGTACAAAGTCCAGTGCTTCCTTCATCGCTGACCAGTGTGTTACTCAGAAATGAACAGTGAGACAGATGTCTTTGGATGCTCCTTTCACCTGCTGAAAGTAATTGAACAGGCTCTAATTTGGTTCTGTGAGAGTAGTTGAACATGGTGTAATTATTCAGATGCAATGCAACTTAAACACCATGTGTATAATATTCAGAAAGTGTACTTAATAGCTAAGTCACCAAAATTTGGGAGTTCTTTGCAGCAAGTAAAAGGGCCTCTCTGTGTGTGTGGCAATGGAGCCACGTCCATTTTACTGTCCAAACTTGAAAGGGACTCGACCTGGTGATTCAAACATAATTCTTGTTGGAGATTCTCTTAGAAAGAATGAGCTGTTACCCATGTTTCATTGGATTTGCTGCTCTGTGTTTTGTTAGGTTTTCAGGTTGGTTAGTGTGTTTACAGAAGATATTCAGATGAAATGTTATACTACAGTACAAAATTGCCAGGTTTTTTCCTCCTTAAGAGTGTGAGAAGAAAAATAAGTGTGATTTTCAGCTGTTTCTGTAGTGCACAGTTGAAGACAGGGCCGGAAGAGTTAGAAATTGCAGGTTGGGTATGCTGTTGTATGTATTTGTAAATTCTAACCCCAATGTACTTTAAATGCATATTTACTCTGTAGTAGGATCTTTTCTTCTGTTCTCCCTGTATCTAAACACATCTCAAAGAGAGGGAGGTAGAGCAGGGTGGAAGGGAGAGCGGGGGCAAGCACAGTAGATAAAACAGTGGGGAGGAGAGAAAGTAATGCTGAGCTTTAGTTGAGGTTTGAGCATGAGGTGTGGTAAAGAATCAGTCAACAAGTTTATTTAGTTTCTTTCTGTTTTGAGGCTCTTGCTGAACAAGAGAAACTAGTTGCCATTAGTAATATTTTCCCTCCTTGTTTATGGAGTGTTGAAATGCTGCAGAAGCAATCATAAAGGTGGAAAAGATGGTGGTATAATTGTGTAATTTTGACGTAGTTTTTCTCTTTGCAAGTCTTTTTCTGAGAGGAAAAAAAAAATTAAATACTGTTTTTTACTTTCTTTTTTATTTTGCAAAACCCCAATTTCCTTGTTTTCCAATAAATGGGAAAGTAAAACGCAGGCCTTTCAATGCCGTGTCTTTTTTTATTATAAAGCTTAATGCTAGAACTTAACATTAAATCTGTTAGTTTTAGAGTGGCCAATTAATGTGTTTTATTGGGGTCTTATTTAAAAAAATTCAGGTTTATATTTCTTTATGCAGGACCAGCTTTTCCACTGGGAACTTGTGGTCAAGCACCTGATTCCATTATGATCCTTGAGAGTGGTGTCTGCTTCTAGTACAGCATCAAATACTAAAGCTGAAAGAAAAAAATTGCTTTGAGAACGTCTCAGTTGATGTTTTGTTTTCCTCACAGGATCTGTTGTAGGAATCCGGTTGCCTGCACCTTCTAAGCCTCCTGAGTCACCCGTTTCTCCCAGTTCCTCTGTGTCTTCCACTTCTCCTGCCACAAATTCAGCTGTACAAACTGCAGTACCCAAGTTATCTCCCCCATCCAACCCATCCACTCAAGCATCTTCTCTCTTTCCTTCAGTAACAAGTTTTGTGTCACAGGCAGGCACTCTGACTCTGAGGATCTCTTCCTCTGCTGCCAGCAATGTCACAAATCAAACAGCCTCCGAGTCTAAAATAACCTGCAGCTCAGGTGGTCTGCCAGCCACCACCGCTAATCTCATACCTTTACAGTCCGGAAGTTTTGCTTTACTTCAGCTCCCAGGACAGAAGACTGTGCCAAACTCTATTCTTCACCATTTTGCATCTCTTCAGATGAAGAAGGATTACAGGAAAATATGCAAGAAAGAGGACTCAGGTGCTGCTCAGCAGAAGGAGAACGGGAAGGCTCCATGCTCAGGTGACACTGAAGTTACAGAGTCTGAGGTCACAGTGCCAGATGGGAAACAAGAAGAGAATGAGTTGTCCATTAACCAGTCAAATGCTGTTGAAGAGTCAGCGTCTGGCACAGTCACACCTAGTGGTGATAGAAGTTCCACTACATTAGAGATGGTGGAGAAGAACTCAAAGGTGCTAGAGAGTTCTTGTGATGATAGCTTTTCTTCTCAGCATGATGTTTCTGCAGATGTTGTATCATCTGACCATTCATACATCAGTGAGAAGCCAAATGATGAAGAAGAAAAAGGGGCTTCTGAAGAGAAAGAGGATTCTGTCAGTTCTGAAATTGTTGTGGAGGCACTTTCAGCTGACTCTGAAACTATTTGTGGGTCATCAGATCAGTCTTCAGTTGCTCCTCTGGATAATGCACATTCACAAACTCTTGAGAATCGGGAGACTGCCGAGTTGAAGAACCATGGGAAGGAACAAACACATGCTGAACAGGAGGAGAAACCAGTAAAAGAGGAGGAAGGTGATGAACAGACACAGATGAAGGAGGACAGCAGAGCAAGTTCTGGACAGTTGCATAGTCAACAAGAGCAAGATATACAGGTGAAGATCAAGGAGGAACAAAGAGAGACTGAACTGTTTCAGAATGAACAAGAATGCCTGGGGGATGCTGCACAGCCAGATACAGAAAGGAGGGAGTACAAGGGCTCTATAGAAGTGGAAAACCTAGGAGGGAAAACAAGAAGTAGGCCTGAAACTGGTTCTGCAAAAGAGCAGGATAATGTTTCAGGAGAGGAGCATGCAGTCGATACTGAGGAAGGCAGAGGAAACATAGCTGGGCAGGAAGGCAGTCACAGCAAAGAACGAGGTGCTTTTGATTCTCTGGAAGAAATGAAAACAGGCCATGATATTCTAACACATGTCAACAGTTCTTGGAGCAGAATATCTAGCATTGTACCCCCTTTAGAAAATAAAAGTGATGTGGATAACAAAGCTGATACACCAGAGACAAGTGACTTCCTGACAGCACCGGAACAGAGGGCACACAAAAAGGGTTATGTGCCCACTATTGATATAACTGCTGATGACATGGAAGAGGATGAAGAGGACGATGATGAGGAGGAAGAAGATGATGAAAAAACTGATGATTCTGCTGATGAGATGCTGGATGGTGCTTCTGACTTCCCAAGTGAAGAGGAAGTAGATGTTGAAAAAGTGGTAAGCATCTAACTATTTATGGAAGGATATTTTTCCTTTTTTTTTTTTAATTGCCCAACTAACATGTCATAACCCATGGATTTGAAAGACAGAGTGTGATGTTTGTGTTTTGGACTTCACTTTCCTTAGGAAGTGTAAATTTGGGCTCCAAGTAGAAATGTCTTGTATTTCTTAGTTGCATGCTTTTTTTTTGGGTACAGTGTAGTGGCCTTGTAGAAGTTGCCTGTTTTTCAGATAACAGGAGTTATATTGAACAATCTGTAATAAAACCGTTGCTGGTTGTCTTCCTCCAATATTTACGCAAGTAACTTTGTTACTTGTAATGTGACTTAATGATCCAGAAATGTAGTGGCCAATCTAGTATTTCTGTTATTTTAAGGTGTTTTCTTCTATTTAGTTTTTGTAGCATTAATTAACATTTATTTCTGGAAGGAACGTTTGAATCCATCTCTAAATTCCTTTTTAAAGTTATTAATACATTTAAATAGTATGTGAAAGCTGTCATGCCTTATTTGATAGAAAACAAATTGCTCCATAACCCACAGAATAAGGGTAAAACTTTGTGGTTAGTATAGTTAAGATATGTTTAGGTTTTAACATTCATAAAATTCCCATCAAGTTTAACCCCAAAATTAAAATAAGGCAATCCTTATTGTAATTCCTTTAGTTCTTACATATCACTACATGACTTAAGAAACAGTGCATTGTTACTTAAAATTATGAAGCTGTAGTTTCATGAATCAGTCAAATGGACCTACGAACTAAGATTGCCTTTTCTTGGGATGAGATACAGATGGAAAGAGAAAGGTTAAACTGGAGAAGAGTTGAAGAACAGACAAAAATAGGAGAGATAATGTTTGTGTCTTGAGGATTTTGAAATTATAGAATTCTTTTAGTCCTTTTGTGTTAATGTAGTTCTCTTGCAGTTGAAAATCAGGTTAGAGTTCTCTGGTACAAACAGGTCCAGAAGATTCCTAAAACACCTGGGCGACAACTTCCTGGTGCAGGTACTACAGGAGCCAGCCGAGAAAGGTCCTTGAACTGCTGCTTGGTAACAGAGAGGGGCCTGTGAGTGAAATATCAAATGTCTGCTCTCTTGGCCATGGCAGCCATGAAACAGTTGAGTTCAAATCTCTGGTGACAGGAGGAAAAGTAGCAGCAAAACTTCAGCCCTGGACATGAGGAGAGCAGACTTCAGGCTGCTCTAGGAACAAGTTAGGAAGGTCCCTGAGGTTACTCACCTAGCTGAACAGTGGAAGCCTGTTGATTTAATCTTTTTGGATTTCAGTAAAGCTTTTGATACTTTCTCTCACAGGATCCTTCTGGACAAAATATCCACCACTCAGCTTGATAAACACATCATGTGATGGGCGAGCAACTGGCTTGTAGGTTGGACATGAAGGGTGATAATGAATTGGGTGACAGCAGACTGGGGACTGGTCACTACTGGGGTTCCGCAGGGCTCTGTCCTTGTCCCTGTGCTCTTCAACATCGTCATAAGTGACTTGGAGGCAGGACTGGTAGGGATACTAAGTAAGTTTTCCGGAGATGCTAAACTGGGAGGAGTTTTTGACTCTCAAGGGTAGAGGGGCCCTGCAGAGAGACCAACCATATGAAGTGTAACAAGGGCAAGTGCTGCGTTCTGCACCTGCGACAGGGCAACCCTGGGTGTAAAAATGGCCTGGGGAATGAGAGGTTGGAGAGCAGTGCCATGGAAAGGGACCTGGGGATCCTCATCTATGGCAAGTTGGATATAAGCCAGCAATGCCCTGGCAGCCAGGAGGGCCAAGCATGTCCTGGGGGGCATCAGGCACAGCACCGCCAGCTGGGCAAGGGAAGGGACTGTCCTGCTCTGCTTTGGGGGGGCCTCACCTGCAGGCCTGTGTGCAGCTTTGGGTGCCACAGTATAAAGAGGACATTAAGCTATTAGAGGGCATCCAGTGGAGGGCCACAAGGATGATGGAGGGCCTGGGGGGGAAGTTATGTGAGGAGCAGCTGAGGTCACTTGGTCTGTTCAGCCTGGAGAAGAGGAGACTGAGGGGAGACCTCATTGTAGTCTGCAACTTCTTTGTGAGAGGAAGAGGAGGGGCAGATACTGATCTCTTCTCTGTAGTGACCAGTAACAGAACTCAAGGGAATGGAATGAAGCTGAGTCAGGGGAGGTTTAGGTTGCATATTAGGAAAAGGTTCTTCCCCCAGACAGTGATTGGGCACTGGAACAGGCTGCCCAGAGAACTGCTCACAGCACCGATTCTGACAGAGTTCAAGAAGTGTTTGGACAATGCTCTCAGGCATGTGGTGTGATTCCTGGGGATGGTGTTATGCAGGGCCAAGAGATGGACTTTGATGATCCTTGTGGGTCTCTTCTAACTCAGGATATTCTATTATTCCATGATAGCCAAGTGAACAACTCTGGCTTTTAGAGAATCTCTTCAACTTCCAGAAAAACAGACTAATAAGTTCATATTCCAGCTTGCTGTTCTCAGACAAGATGATAGCATCTCAGCTGCATGAAGTGAGAAAACTGAATACAGATGTTATTTTTGGAAGTTCCTTTAAGTTGAAGACTGAATTGTTGCTGTCTTGTCTTCAGTCGGGTGATGGCAGTTTCATATGTCCTTTGTCCTTCAATAACTTGAGCAGACGTATCATCAAGTTTTGAGAACCAGAGTTAATTCATTCCTGATGCCAGATAAACTTTCCAGATGTGGTAGTCTTAGGAATTTGTTGGTAAACCAACAATAGCATCTAGGTCACAAGAGTATTCTGTTACCAAGGTTGATGTTTGAAAACTGTATTTTCTTTCATCCTGCAAACGGATGATGAAGCAAAAGAGTAATTATTAGAGATTGTAAGAAATGTTTGTTTTAGAAAAAATTTATTACGCAGATTTTGACTAATATGGTTTGCGAAGCCATCTAAGGGTATGTCTTCACCACAAGCTCACATGAATACAATAAGCTAGCCTTGGTTCTAGAGCAGTAAAGCTGAGGAATGAGATCTCAGAGGACTGTAAAAACCTCTCTGGAATTTGGATTTATTAATCCCTGTTGCCTGCAAATTGGGTTATCATGTCAGTGCCTAATGGAGAACTTCGTTTTGGATTTAAATGTGTTATTTTTCACTGGGATGTACTCTTCTCTCAGCATAGTGCTTACAAGACAGACTGCACTGGTGTTGTTTGTCAGACTGGATGAAGTCAGATCACGTAAACAGGCTAGTAGAGGATGTTTATCTGCTTCATTAAACTAGTGGAAACAAAGAAGCAAAGAGTACATGCATGTCCACTAATAGTTTTGTTTAGTGGAAATACTTAAAACAGCTCTTTCTCTATTCATTTGGAATGTGGACTCTTAGGAGTTGGCCATTTGAAACCTCAGAGGACTCCAGTGAGAGTCAGGATGATTGCTACCTACCTGTAGTAGCTATTACTGTTTATTTTTTAGCATATTTTTCCACACTGGTTAATTGTTCTTAGTTTTGCACATCAGTGCCCTTCAGATTACCTTCTTACCTTGTGCTGACTTTGTGTCCTTGGCTTAGAGACTTTTCTAGTCTCCTCTACTCAACAGAAAGAAGCTTCCTGAGATGGTATCTTTGCTGTTTTGCGTTTCCTACCCTGAGTTGCATCAGGAGAGGCTTAGGATGGTTAATCATTGTGGCTTTGGTGATACGAATAAAACCTTCTGGGAATAGCTATAGAAGCAGACCAATGAGTATCAGGACCTGATGTCTGAACAAATTCAAGTGCAATGGTCTGGGAGGTGGTGTTAAACTCTTGATCCCCAACGCGTGATGATTGCACACAGAGTTCCTGCTGAGGATTGCTTGGCCTGGGCTAAGTCACAGACTGAGACTCCTGATTGTTCACGAGTCCTTGTTGGCTTAAGCCAAAACCGTTCCAGGGCTTGTTCTAGTATTGTAATGCTACAGATAAGAGTCCCACGGTTCAGCTTACCAGTCTGAACACAGCTTCTGTGTCTGGCAAGGTACTGTGTTGTAAGCGTTGTGTAAAAGCGTTTTTCAGTCATTCTTTTTCTGAGCCAAACACTGAAATTATAAGGAGTGTTATCAATTATTATAAAATGGTAAGTTTATTTAAAAGTGCTAGTGATATATTTTGTGGACAGTGTAAGTTCTAACAATCTCTTGCAGGTTCTCAGCTTTTAGTTCAGACCATGTGTGGAACCTGCAGACATTGTAGCATAGAAGGCAGCTGCAGAAATTACACTTTTACTTGGGTAATGTGTAATGTCATCCACTGTCATCTAACCTCCTTCCTCAGCACTGTCACTGAGGATCCTCTACCATCAGGCAATTTGCTCTTTAGATATCAGCAACAGAGGTTTAGGCTGCCAGGAACAGACAGAAAAATCAGAGGAGAGGGCTTAGAAACAGGCATTGAAATGCAGAGAGAAAAGGGCAGTCATTTCCATAACAACTTCAGAACTCTGTTGTAGGGGGTGGTATTGCTTCTCTTGTGTCTTCAATTCCATATGGGCTTTTACTCCTACTCAAAGGCATTTAGAATTTATGTAACTACAGGAAGTAGTTTGGAAAGACTGAAAGTAGTATGGATTGACTGATGCTAGAAAGGTAGGGCTTCCACAAGCATCTTCCAGAATCATGCTGGGCTATGGATAAGGTTCAGCCTATGGCGGGTTGGCACTACTTACATAGGAATAGCTGTTCTTAATGCCAGAACTTAAGCAGACCTTCTTCTGGTCATCTTCATGATTGTGATATTTTTCCTCCTGTTAGGAATTCAAGGGTAGAGAGGAAAGATTTACCAACCAGAAGCATTTTTCCCTTTGTTGCTAGATGTAAGAATGAAAAAATGAATTACTTTTGTTTTTCATATGTCCACATTCAGAATGTGAAAACTTGAAGATGTAAAGTTCTTGGTGGGCAGTGGAGTTTTTTATGTCTGTTTTTTTTGTCCATCTTTCATGAAAAAGATGCTGCATACTGGGTTTTGAATACCATTTTTCTAATATGATGGCATGTAGAAAGTTTCAGTTCTAGAGCAGCTCTAGCCTGGAAAATAGCTATCAACCCTTTGAGTAGCCCAGTATAACTTAGAAGCACTGAAAAGCTTTATTACGATAGTTTTTCTATGGTAAGCTAATTCCCTGGGGTGTTTTTCCTCTTACTCTCTGGAGTGTAGCATCTTTTTTGAACTACCCTGCCTGACCACGTTCCCTGCAATGTAATGATGTCCAGATGTAGTTTAGACAGGGTAGTCTTGCCCACTGAACAAAACCAGTACGTGTCTCTTGCATGCAAGGGTCACAGAAATGGTACTGTGTAAAGTGGAAAAGCTTAGAGAAAGTATCAGGAGGCTTTCAGTATTAGGGTGGGTTTATGGATGACCCAGGAGAGCAGGCAAAAGTGTGAAGTGCTCTTTGTATAAAGGAATAGATCAGTGTTGCCACTACCTCTTGTACATGCAGTATTTTCAACATGATGGCAGTATCTGTTCAGTAGTTCTGTGATTTAAATATTATCTTTATTTGAATAGTTTTTGTTTAGTCAGGGTAGTTGAGGGAACTGGGTGAAATGGAGTAGAGAATGGAATTGTAATTACATTTTCTTGCTTAAGGAGAAACAATTTTTCATTCTGTAATCAGACCAAAGATTGTAATACAAAAAACTCCGCTAAAAACTCTAATACGAAACAATTGGTTGAATAGGCATGTTTTCCTGGGAGAGGGAGTATCACCTGAAACTACAGGTGGCCACAAGATTGGTCTTTAACTCTTGTTGTTGCTACAGAACTGCAGTTGTTCTTTATCTCTCTCTTCATAAAATAGCACATTTTCTTGCCCAGGCAAGCATGGAGAAAAGTACTCTTCAGAGTACGTTATTTTATTATATTCTTCAGAATATAACAAATACTTAAAATAATGATTTGGTAGTGTTTTGGAAAGAGACAAAATCTTACTCTTCATCATGTAAGCAGTTTACTGTATGATCCAAAGAAGCCTGACTGTATGATGTTCTGGCTTTTGCTGTCTTAGGTATGAGAGACCGTTACTAAGGTGATAACTATTTCAAATTTTGTAAAAAAAGAGTTAATTGGCTAGAGTCTGCGGTGGTAGGTTGTAAAGGCGCTTTAATCTTAGTTGAAAATAGAGGCAGGAAAACTCTGTGAAAGCTTTTCTCTCACCCATAATAAAAGCATAAACTACAGAGATGAGTTCTGCCCTTACCAAAACCCATTGGAGACAACAGTTAAAGTAACCCCCAGCTTAGCACTATTCATTGGCCAGCGTAGCTGGAGATGCTGATTCCTTGATGGTTCTAAATGTTATGATGTAATCTCCTGTGAGACTAAAGTGAAACTGTTTCGGCCTGAGCACTATTGCTGAGTAGATACTCATTTTAAAAAAACAAAACAAAACCTGTTCCAGGATGCGTGTGAATACAGAGAGGATGACCAGCAGGTGGACATTGAGACCGTGGAGGAGCTTTCAGAGAAGATTAACATTGCCCGTCTGAAGGCCACAGCTGCTAATATCGAACCCTCCGACCAGAAGTAAGCACCCCCCGAGAGCACTGCATACAGTTGTGTATCCTACTGCTGGGCTGGCGTCGAGTGGTCCCATTAAACAATAGGTGTAATGTGATGACGAGATAAAGCAAGGCTTCTGTCAGGCCTTCCTCAGCACTGGTGCTTCCCAGTGTCTGTGAGAATGGTGATGGCAGAGCTAAGAGTAGTTTCAAGGTGTCTTAGTCTTTCTCCCCTCTATTTACTTTGTTTATGGAGATGTATCTTGTAATGTAAAATTAATGAGTGAATAGCCTCCTTTTCTGTAAACTGAGAACTAGCGAGGTTGTCTTTGTTTTGAATGTGATTTTGCAAGCTTTGTTTATTCTTGCTGGTGGACTTCTGGGCAGGAACAGTCATTAGGTTAATCCCTGACCCTGTAAATGAAAGATTTGTCTTTGGGACCATTGCCCCAGCAAAGAAGGTGTTTTCTTATTGACATATAGTCTGCCATGGTTGGTAGCTTGGCTTAATTTTTTTGGTTGGTTTGTTTTTGTTACTGTTGTTGCCTTTGCATTTATAATGATAAAGGCAAAATAAAAACATAGCTTACTTGAGGAATGTAATGATAGTCATGGCTGTTTCTCAGTAGCATCAAACAAAAGAATGGGGAACGTTGCATCTATAGCTCTTTTTGCTTATAGATTTGTTTTTTCAGTAACTTTGAAAAAACCGCTTGGTGATATTATATATCTACCAGATAGTTACCTTTTTTTCCTCCCCTTTAAAGATACAGCTCAGCTTTTATCCTTAGGTGGTGACTTTGCTTTAAATTTTGAAGATCTTTCAGTGAGAGAGAAAAACAGATGTCATCTTTTGTAAAAAATAATTTTCAAATGTGTGTTTTCTTTGTTTTCTTGCAGCTCCTGAGATATGAGGAAGCTGCTGTTATTGTGTATTAGGATAGTAATAATTGTGAGGATTTTGGTTGGTGCTTCTTGGTGGGGGAGGGATTACTCTGCCATCTATATTAAATCTGTGTTTATTAAAAACCGAACCAAAACATAATTAAAAAAGATACTTTATGCAGCTAACAGTCACAAGCTGAATTTATTCTCTGGCATATAGTGAAATAGTTTGTCTTTTGCAGTATGAGATAATTTCACAGCTTTCAGCACAGCTCAGTTATTTCCAGGATGATGGCACTGGAGAAAAGAGTTCATTTCTTGAGAAAACTCAACAGTATCCTGCTTTTATGCAGTTATACAAGAAAAGTTAATTTCAAGGCATAAAAATGAGAAATTCTAGACTGCTGGAATGTAGTTAATGAGGATAAGAGTGTATGAGATGAGTAGCATTGGGAAAAACTTTTTACCTTTCTTCCAGATACCATCCTCCTAATTCTTCGGATGAAACATTATCAGAAAAACATTCAAAGGTATATGTTTGCTCTCCTCTTTCCTTTTAGTATCACACCTCCATTTTAAAGATAAACTTTCATCTCACATGCAGCTCTTAATGTGATTTATCTGCTTTGCAGATAACTTGTGATTAAATGCAAGGAACTATAAATGTGCTGGGAGGGGAGGTGCTCAGTCCAAATCTCGTTAAAGCAAAAGGGCTGGTGCTGGCATCAGTGGGTTTCAGATTCAGCTTTAGCTATGGGAGGAAGATCTGCCTTTTATTTATGACTGCGTTTGCTTAGGTTTTGTGTTCTTGGCATGAATGATTTTTATAGCGCACTTAAAATAATAAATAAAAAAATATTTTCATGTGTTGAAGAAGACAGTATGTAGGATTATAGAGGCACAGTGCTGGATGAAGGATTTCTGAAAACAGAAGTTTAAATATGTATTTAGGCAAGTTAAAGAAATTGCAGAATCCTTTCAAACCAAAACTCACTGCAGTCCTTCAGAATCTTGTGCTGTATTTTCAGGCGTCTTTGAAGCCAGTTTCTCTGTCCATAACTGTCTGTGGTACACTTGACGTCAGCTCTAGAGCTTCCTGCTGTGGTGGGGTGGGGCTTTGAGTGGGTGGGAACCTGGTGTATGTCTTACCTCTTAGAGCAGACTGGGATGTATGCCTTTGCCTGAGACAGGGATGGGTTCCAGATGCTCTGTCCGCCTCACCTTCTCCATGTATCCTCTTCTCTGCCCTTGAATTTACGTTGCAATGCCCTCCCTTGGCAGGAACCCATGGCTGACACAGGAGCAGATGCAGCTGTACTGTGCTCATGTCTGCCTGTGAGGGCAGAATGGCTCTCAAGGGCCAGATTTCAGGAGACAAGTCTTCAGATTCCTCCCAAGGCCAGCAGGCTCAGAAATAGTATCACTAAATCTGAGGAGTCTTTCCACTGATGCTCTGGGGTTTGAAGCAGGCTTAAAAATATCGAAAAAACTGTATGAATTACTTCCACATTAAATAAATAGCGTATTTGTACAAAACCTGGAAGAGTAATGATGACATAACAAACTTCTAAATCTGTAGAGATCAGTAATTTTGCTTATTGTCTGGCAGTCTTTTTAGAAACTTAAGCAAATTCAAAAGCAGAGGCTCTTGGCCACATTCTCTTTGTTGCTGGATGTCTGGGGTGATAATTGTCAATGCCATCTTCCACATTCTGACTTACAATGGCTCTTGGCACCAACCCATATGAACCTATGAAAGAAAATGGAAATCATTCTAGTTTAACTCCAGGGAGAGATTCAAGTCTCCTGTATTTGATGTAATTATTTCATTCATTAGTAGACTTTCTTGACAGGCAAAAAACAAAAAATACTTGGCTCAAACGTGTGATTTTGTTGTAATCCTGTGGTTTATCTAAGTAGCCTTGTGTTGCAAAAAGAAAACCTTATGAACAGAAGGGATTTGTGATTTTCTCCGTTAGGGTTGATGTGATTATGTTGGTCACTTCTTTGGTCAGCATTTCATTTCTTACTCCTTGTCCTTCTGATTCTGAACTTTCAGGAAGACACAGTAGCAGGATAGCATGACATGGAATCTTCAGGTGTCTGTAGAAAGGCTGTAAATCTCACATGCATTTGAACATTGTCTGCCATTACATTGCCTTCTTTACTTAAACTGGTCAATCCGGTTACTTCTCCAGCAGAAGCATCAGACCTGGAAAAGAAAGCTGAAGTCCCAGGCAGAAGCCTTTGCTCATTACCGCCAGACACACACAGCAAATGAACGTCGGCGACGTAATGAAATGAGAGGTCTCTTTGACAAGCTGAAGAGAGTTTTGGGGTTGCAGAACCTTCCTAAGGTCTCCAAATGCTACATTCTCAAGCAGGTAGGTATTTTGGAGCTTGAGGAGGAGAATCATTTAATCTGGACAGAGTAATTATGCTAATATGAACTCTTCAAGTGAGTCCCAGTGAGGAGGGAACTTCTGTCATCTCTGCAAGACTCTCTAGAAAAGAACAATACCTGAAAGAGTCTGTACTCCTAAAAGCTTAAGTCTTGATGACATGGACACATATTTTTGGATTAGCCCTCACCTTGTATTCTTCGTGAGACATGGAAGGTTATGTCTTCATTCTGTAGTGGTTTACTGCGTACATCAGTAAGTTTTGAAATCCATTGAAGGCTTACTTTTTTTAATGCTTGAGAAGATAGCATTCCATTAGACATTACACTGACATTAAAAACTTAATTGTAAAGATGTAAATGACAGGAAATGGAACATGAATGGTAGACACATAATTATGCTTATTAGCTGTACCTAGAAGGTTTTTCTTTAAAATTGCTGACCTTTGGAGGAAGGACAAGCAAGATGTTTATCACTCTTCACCTGACATTTAGGGAAAGCTGGCATTCATGGTACTTCACATGCCTTCTCTCAGTCCTATTTTCTCAGGATTACAAAAATTTGTGAATAAACTTTGTAAAGGTTTCTGGGAAGGAAAATTGTTTTGGGTGTCACTGGTTTATAATCAGTTCCCTGACACTATTCTAGGCTTTTGAAGAAATCCAAGGACTGACAGATCAGTCAGATAAGTTTATTGGACAGAAGACCTTACTGACACGGAAACGAGATGGTCTGATTCGAAAAGTATCCACACTTTCAGGTGAGACTGGTTTTGGATGCAAACTAGCTGTAATAAAGAAAAGGCTTTTAGGAGTGAGAATGGATGGAGTAATTGGTGGATTTGGGCTCCTCATTGGTTCGCATAAAGTTCAGACTCATGATGCCAAACAAAGTTGTGCTAAGCTCTGACTCAGTGATAGGCTCATCATGCTGATAAAATGGCTTTTGTTTTCCTCATGCCTAAAAAAAGTGTAGAACACTCTCTCTGCTGTGAGCCACTGGCTTGGGTTCCTTTGGAAGGGTGGGGTGATGGTGTCACTTCATTCTGTCATTGGTCACTTCCAGAAATGCCCTTTCTGCTCTGCCCTTCGCAGTCGCACACGGCTGTCTTTGGTCAGTGAGTGTATGCGAGTGACTCCTCGCATAGCTTTGCAAATGGCAGTGCTCCTAGTGGCTAGGAGGCGTCAGCTCTGTACACAGAACAAAGCTGCAGTAGATTCTAAGCTGCTGCTCATCCAGACATTTCATGTTGTACTTACTGTGTCTTTCTTTCTTGTTTGGAAGTGTAGGAAAGCTGTCCCACATTTCCAACGAGTGCCAAAATGTGTGAACAAACAAAATACTCTTCTAATCGTCTTATCTGGGAATATAAACAGGAGAATACCTGTAAAGTAGAAATGAAAGATACTTAAATCTTTTGTATTTATGTGACTTGGTTCGTGCATACGTATATGAGGTACTTAGGAAAAGTAAAAAGTCTTTTAGTGAAGTCTAGTAATTCAGAAATGTATGAGAGGCCTTTTGAGCAGGGAGTGAAAGAAATAACTTCACAAAGTAGTTACCTGATCTTTTGCATTCCTAGTGAAGACCTCAAATTTGATGAGGAAAAAGTCCTCTCTCAAGGCAGGTAGTTAAATACAGACTTAATTAAAGATATACCATGATGTTAGAACATAAACACTTGGCAGAAAACAAGCTAGTATAGTTATTTGAACTTTGATCATATTAAACTGTGTGCATATGCAGGAGACAGATTATTTATAAAATCTGTGTGTTTGTCCAACATTAGAATTTTCATGGCAATGGTAAACTGTATGTGAGTTTACATTCAAATGTCATTTGAGTAACAGGGTCCGTGAGTCCAAGAAATTTCATGCCAAGTAAAGGTAACATTTTGCCCTGTAGTCGTATGTTTATCATTAGGAGAGGTGGGAGGATTTTTTCAGAGCTATGGGTGTTTTCAACTAGTACTTGTTCAGCAAGAGCCTGTGCTTGTGCAGGATGATTTCTGCTTATTAAAGTGGCAGATAAATTCTAAAATGTATGGATGTTCCTGAAAGAAAAAAAAATGGAATAAATAGGTAGTTGCTTCCCTCTGATACTAAGTATGCTATTTACTTGGTGGGGATGATGGTTTTCTGTTTTATAGTAATTGAATAATGTCAGCTTAACAGATTATTGGTTCTGCCTTCAGCATTTTAGTTTTGTACAGAGAGTTTGAAAGTATGCTGACTGTCTGATAATTTTTCTATAGGAAAGACAGAGGAGGTTGTCCTGAAGAAGCTGGAGTATATTTATGCTAAACAAAAAGCAATAGATGCACAAAAAAAGAAGAAAGAACCTGAGCCGCAGAAACCTGCTGCACCCTCAACTGCTGGCACCCAGCAAGGATCCTCTGCTCCCCCCAGGGAGCCAACCCCGATAACGATGACAAACAGAAGGGGCAAGCCATTGATCCTTGCCAGGAGAGGAGTCCGGGCCACAGGTGGGCTAAAAGTGGGGCATGTTCTGCATCAAGGGGAGACAGCCATTGAAGCAGCACCCTGTGGGAGGGACAAATGCCAGCTGGCAGCCTCACTCCTGAAACAGAATTGTGCATAGGACTGGGAAATGTCCATATGATAGGTGTGGAAACTACTTGCTTTCAGTTAAGGATGAGACCAGCACAGCTAAGGTCTTCAGGTGGACATGGCTTCAGAGTTTCAGAATGATGGGAAGTAAATTCTTACTAAGCTGTCCTGTGCTCCAAGGGAGTTTCACTGCAATCCAGCAGTAATTTTTGAGAGTCAAAGGTGGTTCTTTCTCTGCTAATTCAAAACCTGAAGTTCAACCCCCAGAATGCTGGATGGCGTTGCTAGAACAGACTCAGTTTTTAAAACCTCCCTCCAAAAGCTTGCTCTTCAATTAAATTAAATGACAGAGTTGTCAGACACTGGCAAGTTTTTTTGTAGCTGAGAACTTGTAGAGAAGTGTTCAACATTTGTGGAGACCTTCACATCATAAATGTAGGAAGGAACAAAAAATGACTGCTTCCAGAGCTGTACCTAATGCTGGATCTCAGGGTGCTGTTTGCCATCGGGGGGCTGTGCTGGGATAAATGAGTGTTTTACACACTTCTTTTCTTGCAGAGGACTCCTCAGCCTCTCTCACGCTCACTGCTGCAAGTGTCGTGATGACTCCACAGGGGCAGGTGCTTACGCTGAAGAGTCCTCTGGTCCCAGGGCAGGTGGCAGCTGTTCCTTCTACGCTCTTGCAGGCTGAATTAAAGCCTCGAGGGGTCGGTACTACCATGACAACACAGCCAGGTAGGATCATGTGAGATGATGTTAAAGAAAATCACTGTAATGCTGTTCATAGATGTGCAGAGCAGTTTATGAAGGAACATGTTATTAAATTTTTGCTTTAATATTTCCGATTTTTTTACAACTTGACTGAGGTAGAACTTGGCTCTGATAAGAGGGATTTGATGTCTTTAACTCAAACTATCAGTTTATCAACAGGTTAAGTAAAATGTGTTAAATTTTTGATATTCAGAAATTAGGGAAGCATAGGGAGTAATTCCTAATCACACAACCAGTCTGCATTTCTGTTTCTACTACTTTAAGATGTTATTATCATGTAAAGTCTTGCCTTGAAGCGCACAGCTCCTGTGTTCCAGGAGTATCTGAAGTATCTGGAAACACTGTATCTGAGTATCTGAAAGACTTTGGTTTCCGCTTCATCCCCTCTTTGGTTTTCTTGGATAAGGTATTACTTCTGTGATGATTCAGCTGCCAGGATCAACAGTTCCTGTTCAAGTCAAAGGAATCCTTACTAACTCTACCATTCCTATTACACTATCAACTGTTGCTGGAAATCCAGAGCCCTCAACAGTGGTATCAGCTACAGCACCCAGTTCAGGTAAGCTCTTTGTTTTTCATGAATCTTTGTGCTTGCATGCAGGGAACATTATCCTTGCGAAACTGAAGGTAAATTGTTTTCTCACTAGGAAGTAGTGGTAGGTGTTATTATTTGGCTGTTCAAAGAAAATCACTATTAAATGTTTTGAACAGTTTAGAGGGGCCTCTAGGAGATTAAGGATTAGAGCTTTTTAACTTTCCTTCATCCCACTGAGCCTCCTTGCCCTCAGGAAAGTCAGAATAAGTGGATACTAGGATGTGTCTGTGGTGTGATGCATCCTACTGGGGAAGCTTCAGTGCAGAGTGGTGGTGAGGCTGCTGAAAATCTTTGCCTGTAACATCCAGGCTCTCACTGTGGCACAACCCCCATCCCATACCCTGCCAGCTCTGCTGCCCGTGGGAGGGCTGTTTTTCAGGACCCCGTGCTGTACACTGGATCTAGGTATGAGGTGGTTCCTGCCGGCAGGGTTCTGCTCACCATCTGTTGGGCTAAAAGCAAGCCACTCACTTTCTGCTTCCTTGTAGTCATTTAGTCGTAATGAAAAAGGAAAGTTCACTTCAGATTTGGGGCTGGGAAAAATCTAAGTGCTATTTACAGGCGACGGCTTGGAGGCAGAAAATAAGTAATCATTTAGTCCCTGGAATGCCTCTGTAGTGCGCAAAACCAGTACTGCAGGATGCAATCATAAAAAGAAGGCATGAAAAAACAATAAGAGGGAAAATCTTCATTTGTTTGCCTTGTGCATCACCATCAGAACTGTAAGCATTGCAGGTAGTTGCACTGGAGCTTGCTCTTGTTCCACAAGTTGAAAATTAAACTATTGGTGTGTTAAAGCTTCACTTGACAAGAGCTGCGTAAGCAGTTTAAATTGCAATTTACTTGAGGAAGACCTGAAAGTGAGCAAATTATACTTAGCTAGGAATTGCCTTGCAGTTAACACATATCCTGATGGATGCTGCTTTGTGTGGTTTTGCAGAAAGCGAAGATTCATTCATGATGCCAAAGATTGTTAATGTGACATCACTGGCTGCTGAAGCAAGCATGAATCTAAACCCGAACCGAAGCAAAAATTCTAATGTAACAGCAGCTGCAGGTACTCCAGCTTCTGAGCAATCCTTGGCTGTAGCACCCCTCGAAACTACAAAGAGTGACAGTGTCCTTTCAGAAGAAAAAGCCAAACCATGTCTGGGAGACAGTGGCACAGAGGGAAGAAATACCTCAGGTCCAACGAAAGTGTTCTTTGAAAATAAAGATGGCCTTCCACAACTCTGGAACGTACCGTGTACAAAGGAACCTTCAGAGTCCTTCAGTAAAAAGCTCTGCATTGGTGAGTTTGTAGGAAGCCAAGCCAGGAGGAAAGATGGTGATTCTGGAGGGGAAAGATTAAAATGCAAAGAATTGTCATTCCGCAAGCTGCAGATCAAAGATTCCAGGATAGAAATGGAATTGAGGAAAGTAGCATCGGCAATGGAGGAAGCAGACCTGGATACAAGTGAGATACTGAGCAGCATTGAGGAGAGCGATGACACAGATGAAACCCTCACTTCGCTGCTCAATGAAATCGCCTTCCTCAACCAGCAGCTGAATGATGATGCTTCATCCATGACAGAGCTGCCCAGCGCCCTCAGCTCAGATTTCTCTCGTAAAGGTGCAGAAGCTCGTCGGGGAACAGCCAGTGATCTCTCTGCTGCAGATGGATCTTCCTTCCAGTTTGGCCATTTGGGAGGCAGTTTTAAGGACCTTTCTGAAGTTCCAGAAGGTGGTGGCTCTTTAAGCCCTCTCCTGCTGCACCTGGAAGATGATGACCTCAGTGATGGGGACAAGAACTCCGGGGAGCCTTCATCTGAGGCAGATGTCTTAAAGATAGTGATAGGCACTGAAGTGAAGAATCCACTTTCCAATCTGTCCGTAACCAGTGCTGGGAATGGCAAAACAGTAACAGCCTTGTCAGATGCCGCTAATGTGACTCCACCAGTTTTGCAGATGAAGACTAATCCCGAAGCCAGCAATGCTGACGCGTCGTGGAGGCCCATGCCCAAGCTGGCACCACTCGGTTTAAAAGTGGCAAGTCTTCCAGTGGACTCAGAAGGGCAGAGTAATAAAGTGATGCCCTTACTGGCACCTGTAGTTGCAAAACTGGCACCTAGTGGGGTAAAAAATTCACTACCTGCAACTCTTCAAGAAGGACAAGATAACAAAGTGATGCCCACATTAGCACCTGTGGTTGCAAAGTTGAATACTACTGGGACCTTGCCTTCAAATTCAGCAGGCAAATAAGTGCAGGTATTTTTTATCAGACTGGAACAGAGATTTAGAGCAATGTGAGCCAGTGTCATTGTTCAGCAGCCTCCATTGTCTGCAACACTTGTTTTCTGTATGGCATCAGCACTGTGTTCATCTGAGGGGCAGGCCCCAAACTGACAAATAAGTGTTGTGAAACTTCAAGCATGTTGATGTATTTTTACCTCGCTGTTGTATTCTGGGTGTTCTCCTTCCCCTTCTCGAGACAAAAAAGATGATCTATAACCATTGCTGGGCAGATGGTATCCTTCCAGAATTGGGTTCTTCACAGAAATAATTTGTCAAGGGACTGAGGAACTGACGCTGTTGAAAGAGGTTTTTTTCTCTCCCCAGTAGGGAGGCAGCTGTCATGTTGGGGAAAAAATACAGATTATTTATTTCTGTACCAGGCAAATTATCTATGCAGAAATGGCATTGTTCACATTTGCTTGTTTTAATATTTGCGGAACATGATAAATGTGCAGAAATTAATCAGGTTACTCTCAAAGTTGATCCTAGAGCAGCAGAAGGGAAATCTGAGGCTGCAGAGGGCTGAAGTGAAAAGGCTTTCTCTTTGGCGCTAGATAGTTCTCTAGCAGAGACTTTGTAAGAGCTTATGCACAGAAAATTTTAATAAACATTTATAACTCTCACTGCTTGGGGAAGAAAAATATATTTCCTAATGTAATTGGAAGTAGGACAGTGTGTTAACTTTAATAATACTGTCCTCACTTTCACCTCCTGCCCCCACACAAATACTTCCCCCTTTGATGCTTAGGACGTCTGTAAGGAAAAATTGCAGAACGTTGAAAGAAAATGTGAGCACCCTATTGCTATTTGTTTAATTATATTGCTGAAGTAGCTGGAGTGTTTTCCCAGGTCGTATTTTCTTTCCTTCTGTCATTCTTCAAGATGTATGTGGTGGCTGGGAATGTTAATACCAAGTATTGCTTTGTGAAAACACAGAATGCTTTCAGGAGTCTTGCAGCCTGGCATAAGTGAGCGAGGTGTACATATGAATGTAAATATGAAAATATGTATATAGCTTTCCAAACCTTTCATTTCTTTATAAATTCAGGAAAGGTACTCAGAGGTTTCTCACTGCATTTGCACAAGCTGTGTATAGCAAAAAAGTCAACAAAAATGCTCATTACCAGGGAAATAGGGCAGTATTGAATCACAAGATGTATTTTTTATTCTTCTCTGCCACTGCTTACTCAATAACCTGTGGATGCTCTTCACTATTCAGCTGTTGGATGTGAGGGGCCTGCAGACTGTAAAGATATTTATATTTTTGTACACAATTTCTGTTTTCATAGTTTTCTTGACAAACGAAGTTTTCAGCCTCAGAGAGATGATTTGTTAATGAGTGTATACACAATCTTTTCCTATCAAGTTTGTAAATATAAGTTACGGTGCGCTTGGGGGGCTTCTTAACTGCTCCTAAAAGGTAAAAGATGTTGCCATGAAAACAGAAAATGATACAGAGTTTGGTGGTGCATTCTGTTTTATGTTTAGGAATGTAATTCCATGTCTTAAATGTTCCAGCAACAGCAGCTGGGATCACCCCCTGCCCTCCAAATTCCCCATCTTTGGTGATGCAGTAATCCAGGACTTTCATCCTTCCAGCACTGAGGTTGTGCAGGTGTTGTGAGTGATGTTCTCCCACAGTTAGGGAGCAGTGTTTGTACAACCATGCACCCTGTTCAGTATGCTGCATCTTCTGGATCCATGTCTAGGTTAGATCCATCAGGGAATATATGTACCTTGGCTGTTTCCTCATCTTTTTATTATTTATATTATGCCACAGAGGAGAGAAGCCCTTCAAGCTCAGTGTGTGTAAAGATACTCCAGAGACTATGTAAAAAAAAAAATTCACCTGGCCGTTCTAAACAGCCTGTTTTAAAGTAGTTACACACAACTCTCTATTGCCTTTTGCATATTTACTATTCTAATATTTCATGCAAGTCTTGCATTAGTGATTTGGAAAAGAGAGTTTAGGTCATTATGAGAGTCCTGCAGGGTGTTACAGTCGTCACTGACTGCCTCAGGAAAGGGGATTTACAATCCCAGTAAGTACTCAGACATACTTTGCTTATTGAGGAATTTTAACCGTCTTTTAAACTAGTAGAAATCTGGAGTAACTAAATTATTTTACTAGCACTACGTCAGACTTAAATGTATTTACCTGGGAATCTGGTTCTGAGGATTTCCAATAAGCTGAAGTTCCTTTTTTTTTTTAAATTGTGACAGTTTGTTTTGGCAGTAGGTTTCATTCCTCCTGTGTGAGAAACAGCAACAAGACTTGTGCTGTGATTACTTTTAAATTCCTAATCACTGTCCCTGATTTCTGCACCTCACTCTTTTATGGTTCCTAACAGCCAATTTTAATTAGCCCACAGAATTGTGTGCTCTCTGTGGGTTAGAGAAGGCTATAACGTGGTAACCAATCACACATGATCTAAAATAAATGCTGTACTTTTGAGGATGTTCTGTTCATTTTCTGGTAGTGTAAAATTTCTGGATGTGAATTTACTGTTGGGCACCGGGCAGTAAAAAAAATTTACTGCAGTAAAAATATACTGTATGAAGAGGACAGCAAAACCTTTTGGTCCCTAAATGTTACTAGTAAATTAACTGAGAACAGCCCCCCAGTCTGGCTGTAAAAGGTGGCATTTGGTGCGGTTCCAAAAAGGATCTTTGATGGGTTCTACCAGCCAACGAAGCATGTTTGAAATGCTCTTGGGTTTTGCTCGTTTCACTGTCTTGTGTCTGCAGCACGATATTTTGCTATGAATTTAAATGCTGACTCTTTGTTCTTCCCTTAAGCTCCCAAACATTAAAAAAATTATGTATGCTGTCATTTGAGGCAATAATCATAGAATATGTCACCTAATGAGAAGATTTTGGAAACAGGAGAACCAAGGAAACCCCTGCAAGGCGCACACTCTCGCTAGACCAAGAGACCTGGAGATTTTCTTTGTTTTTTTACACATCTGTAAATAGACTGGAATGTTTTTAAGAATATAATGAAATGTCAGATTTAGCTTTTTTCCTTTTATACATTAAAATATATCTTTCCCTCTTTTTTGCTTTTGAAAAATTGATATTTTTGTAGAAATCTAACAGTACAAGACTCTTACCTGTATGTGAGGGAGAAAGTGTAAAACTAAAATAAACCAATCGAGGTCAACTAGAAACTGGCTTTGAAAGTTTGTTCCAGGGAGAGAGAGGCAGCAGAAATGACGTGGTGGTGTGCTGTTGGTGACATGTGGCATTGAACCTGAGCAAGTGACACACGAATGCTCAGGGGCAGAAGTTTGGGCAGTGCAAAAATCTGTGTTTTGGTTCAAGTGATCAGACAGCTCAGAGATTTCTCCCTGTACTCTTAGCAGTATGCAGGAAATGTCATCGCTTGTAAGAGAGGATTTTGACTTGCTGAGTGCAGAAAAGGCACCAAAGGGACTTTATTTCCGATGAGATGCATCCTGAGCAGGAAGCCCAGGGGGCTGACATTCGATCATGGCACGAAGAGAAAAAAACCCCGAGAGCTGAGAGATTAAGCCCACAGAAAAGCATTCTCCAGATTCCTTAGCCCAACCCCAAGCCTGGGTTTATCCTTTGTATCCATTTCCTTTAGAGAAGCTGAACACGAGGGCTGTCCTAATGGGAACAGGTTTGCAGGTCTGTCTTCAAGTGAAGTGTCGGAGGAGGGAGGCTTTTTAAGAAATGGATAAAATGCCTGTAATGAGTAGCTGTCTATTGCTTCCACACGCAGAAAATGGAAGATAACACGCTTGCAAGTGTGTGGGGCTTCATTTGGGGTTTGTTGTTGGTTTGTTTTTTGTGGGGTCTTTCTTTTGTTGTTATTGGGTTTTTTGTTTGGTTTTTGTTTGTTTGTTTGTTTGTTTTGGTTTTTGTTTCTGGAGGTTTTTGGGTGTTATGTAGGTTTTTCTTTGTTATGTAGTAAATGTCTACAAATGACAAGTTAGTCTTAGAGACCTGAGAAGAGAAAATAGAAGAAAATGCAATGAAGAGAAACACTGCACATGAGGGTAAGTAATTGACTGGAGAAGAGATGCCACAGAGTTTATTTTTATTTAAAGAGGAACCTCAGACCTCACAGGAAAGAATAAATAAAAATGGTTGACACAATCAACATATTTTTTTAAAATTTCTCATAAAACCCTTCAGCAAGGCCTCATCCTGTTACTCGTTATTTTAAAGGCTAAAGTTACTTCTTTGAATAGAAAGAAATAGAAGCATAAAGTATATCCAGTCAAGCTTGCACTGGAAAGAACTTCCCAATAGAGGCCAACAATCTGTGCTGGGGATCTGTGTTTTCCAGCATATCATTGTGTTCTTGGAGATGCAGATGGTGGTACAAATAAACTGTTGACAATGAAGAGTTCCAGGGAGCCTGTGGAATAACTGATGCTAAAGCCAGATTTGAGTCTATAAATGCAATCCAAAAATGTGCAGGACTAGTTTGTGCATGATTGGCAATGAATGGAATCTGAATTAATAACTGTCATTTGGGGTGATGGTAGTGGAGGAATTGTGATGCCTTTTGTTGTCACTTAAGCTCAGTGCCTCATCTTTTTGCCCTTTTAACTGCTGCTACAGACCAAGAAGGCATCATTACACTACAGTGTACTTGGCTGTCCCTGTTAATTTGGATGCTGTGTTGCCTCAGCTTGCAGTTTAGTTGTCCATTTTGTGTCTCTTGGGAGCTGGGGGTATATGACAGGCGAGGGCTTTTCATTCTGCCAAGAGAATTGTACTCCTCGAAGGATTTAGTCTCCACTTGTCTGAGTCTTTTCTTATGACGAGGAAAGCCTCGATGTGTCCTCCTGACCAGCCACCCGGGCCTCGCAGGCTGCCAGGACAAACCTCCCGTGCAGTGTTTGAAGCAGCTGGAAAGCCCTTTGCCCCAGGCTTCCAGCCAGGCGACCTCCCACAGTCTGGTCAGCATGAGCATATCCTGATGCCAGTGAGGCCTTCGGGACCTCTGGTTGTGTCTGTGATCCTGTTATGCATCCAGCCCAGCAGCCTGGGCTGTCGGGCCTGTGTCGGTGGGTTCGGGAATGTCCCTGCTGTCGCCTTTTTTGGTGGGGCTGCTCTCCAGCAGCCCCTTGCTGCCAGCAGAGTTCCTGTGACACAAAGCACAAAGACCTCTCCTTGCTTTAGTGGCGGTCACTTACCGGGTTCATCTTGCTCTTGTGAGGGTTCCCTGTTTTTTTGTAGGACTGTCAGCATCCAGGACTGTGGTTCCTCGAGGTTGCAGCTGTTGCACCTGGCTCTCTAGTGAAAAGCAGATTTAAGCTGGAACTTAAAGTGGAGGACCTTGAATCCGAAGGCAGCGTTTCACCCAGCTGTCTCTGCATCCCTCACTCAGCTCTCAGCATGGGAGTAGCTGCTGGGCGGAGCAGGATCGCTGCCTGTGTAAGATGTGGATGTGATGGGGGTGTATCGATGGGCAGCCACAGCTACGTGGGTGTGAGCGGGAGGGCTGCTGTGCTGCAAGAGCAGGGCACAGTCTCTCTGCCAGCCTGCTGAGACCAGCTCCGAGGAGGAGGAGGAGACAGGCTTTCCTGCTGCCTTTGACTTCCTTTCCCGTCCCTGGCAAGCGCAGGGCTCCCTGTAGTTCCCCCGCGTGGCGCAGAGCGGTGCCCCTGGCAAGTGCCGCAGCGCGCTGTGCCTCGTGGGCTGGAACCCGGCAATTAAATAGCAGCTAAAAAAAGATACGCAGACATAAGCTGTGTGCCATTTTTAGCGGCTTTCAGCACCGATTAACTCCTTAGACAACAGCTGTATGAAACAGCCTGCCCAACTCTTCCTGGTCTGTCCCTCTGGTCAGACCCCGGGCCCGCTGGGACACGGCTGGGGCTGCCCCCAGCAAAGCAGCAAAACCTGCGGGTGTGCAGCTCTTCCCTGGCTTCTCCAGCGCATGGGGCTGTAGGGCAGGAAGCCTCTGGACAAGGTCTGTAGGCTCGCGTGGGTCTGCAGAGCTTACACGAGCAGTGGGCTCCAGTTTGCAGCTGAGGCTACTCAGCACTGCAAGGATACAAAACTCTTTATGCCCCTGAGGTGCCACTGGACCTGGAAAACGGACTTTGGATCTCTGGACTTTGGGATCCAGTGACCTGTGATTGTTATTAGACAAAAACTGTGAAATAACCCAAGCATAAATACCAATCGTCCTAAGAGGTCAGGGTTTGTTTTTTAAATTGTGCTGGACCCAATCTACATAAAAAACCATAAGGGAGGATGAATGCATGGCAGAAGCTCACTGGTTTATGGAATAGCACTGTGTTTTCAGCCCCTGGGGTTAGGATGACTGACGACCCCTGCCCTTCCCCTGGACCTTCTGCAGTGTGAAAATAAGACCAAGACTTGTTTGATTTGTAGCTACTTGACTGTTCTGCTTAACAAGAAGCCTGTTAGCAGGACTATAAGAGCTTTACAGGTGTTTTTAGGACCTGTCCACTGAAGGCTGTTGCAGCAGCACGTGCTACTGTAGCCTCCATTTCAGTGCCTGGCCAGGATTTCCTGCAGCAGCGAGGAGAAGGGTGGGTCTGCGCTGGAGCTGACTGAGTAGCTTGGCAGAAGTAATGGGGGAGGCTGCTGCCAGCTCTTGCACCACCCATCCCTTGCTGCCTCCACAGTGCCCTGTGTGCCAGACCCTCTTGCAGGAGCTGCACAAGCTGCTCTTGGCCTGAGGGGCAGGTGCTCCTCTTTCTCCCCTTCTTCCACCAGTCCTTCTGCCTGCTCTGGCCTGGATCTCTGAGCCCCATCCTCTGTGTAAGGGAAAGGGGCTTGGGCCCTGCTGCTTCCCGCACTGCACCCTGTCCTGCCATGACACACACACACCAGCACCTCAAACCCAGGCCTGTGGCTGCACTCGCCTTCTGGCACCAAGGCAACTTGCTGGCTTTTCTCAAGAGCAGCACATGCTGGCTTTTCTCTTCTCAAGAGCAGCAGTGTCATGCCAATCTCTCTCTGCTCTCTTCTGCTTCCCTCTGGCTCACCCTGCCCTCTGCATGGCTGAGGGCTTGCCAGCTGTGCTGTTTTATTCTCAGAACATGTTCTAGCCTCAGGTGTCCTAAAACAGCAGTAAAATTTTTGAAGGGATCCTGGAATTCCTTGATGAGCTTCTGTTCTCCTGAAGGAAAAACCTCAGTGGAGACAAGGTGTCTGGTTTTTTTTGGTATCCAATGAAGGCTGGAGCTGTTTGTGTAAACAGCAGCTAAAGGTGCCTCTTCCTGCAGGAGCTGCTTGTTGCTTGGCATGGGTGAAGCTGCACTGCCCTTGGCCACGAGCCCTTGGCCCCCACGGCCCCCCATGGCCCCATGGGGGCACAGCTCTTGGTTAGACAGCCTTATCTGTCCTTGCCTAAGCCTGAGGCACGGGCAGTGCTGAGCTTTGAAAAGGTGTGAGCTAATGCTGAGCCTGTTTCGGAGACGTGCTGGACCTGGATGTTACTATAAAATGTTATGCAGCTAGAGTAAAACATGATTTGATCAACCTTTAGTGTCCCTTTGAGGCCTGACTAGAGCTACATTCATATGCTCAGCCCTGGAAAGGCAGCAGGGCCTGGACAAGGTTCCCCCTGCCTGGGCAGCCCTGTGTGGGAGCAGGACACTGGGATGGGGGCTGGTGGGAGCCCCACAGCACGTGCCCCTTGGATTCAGGGAGGGGGCAGCTGCTGGCTTGGCTGGGGCTGGCTGGGTCTGGGGTGTGTGGGAGGCAGTGGTGTGGCCTCTCTGATGGGGAGACAGGTTATGGGGCTGGATAACTTCAGATGGGCCAAGCTTCAGCAAACTTCAAACACATGTGAAAGTTTCCACATATGAGATGGGTAACGCAGCAGTACAATTTTCCTGCTCTGGTTATTTTGATACCTTTTTTAATGGTGCAGATCCGAGGTGATTGTGTTTTAACTTCTGGTAAGGTGACTGGCCATAAAAGCATGACAGAAAAAGGAGGTGCTGGCAAACCTTTTGCAATAACAATGATTAACCCCTGCTCCCCAAGCAGTGTCTGCACTTCTGGATTACAATGGCTACTTGGTTTTAAAAAATGGCTCAATCAGACTTGCAACTTGTGACTGCTTTTGCAAAGCTTTGAATTGGCTTCCTCAGCTTTTCAATGTCCATGGCAAAAAAATCTCACCCCACAAATGTTTTGTGGCTCTGACATGTGGGGCAATCAACTTGAACTGGGAGGCTTAGTCTTCAGGAAGAAATTTTAATAAACGGCTCCCACCAGGCAAGCTGAACTGATGGCAGCCACAGTGGGAATTGTTACTACTGTGCTCCAGTGTAGACAAGGCCTCATTGTCTGGCTTTGATGGGGAAAATGTCCAGTTTCACAAAGTTTGCTGAGCAAGGGAGAAAATAATTATATTGCAGATCAGCTTACAAGGGGCACATTCATGTTTGAAAGAAAACTTGATTTTCATAGGGTGAGGAAGAAAAGCATAACTGCCAGAGGAAAAAGCCAGCAGTGTTGGTGACCTACTAAAATTGCCTCAAGTCAGAAGTTATTCCTGGCCAAAGGTGGGTCCCAGGGGGCTGGATCCTTGACTCCAGCTGAGAGGCAGACAGTGCAAGCGGGAAGCGTGCAGGGAACCAAGCAGTGCCCTGCCTCTGAAGGTGCTCTGTGCTGCCGGCACCCGCGTGCCAGGCGGACGTGGCAGAGAGCAGAGCCCTTGTGTGGCCGGACACGGGGCTGTTGCTGCAGCTGTGTCACCTCAGACCCCAGTGCTCTCGTGACTCCAAGCTCCCCCATGGCACTGCCAGGGCAGAAACTGTGGTAATCCCACACCCCCATCCTCTGCCTGCTGTCTCAGGAGCCGGCAGGGGCTTCTGGCAGGCCAGCACAGTGTGTCCCCCATGGGCCACACAGCCTTGCCACCACCCCCAGGTGTGTGACCGGCCACAGCAGCACCACTGCCTCGAGTCTGCCCAACTCCCAGCTTTCAGCTCCCAGTCACTGCAGCTGAGATTTCATTTCCAGTATTTGAGCAAAACATTGGAAGCGTTTCGCTTCATGTGCTTTTATTTAGCAAGACCACAGGGCAAATGGTGAAGGAATACGCTTTACAGCACTGGGCTGGCTGTGCTGAGCCACATGCAGCTGGCCCTGGCTCTGACTGGCTGCCTCCCGCTGGCACTGGGAGTATTTGCTGAAGACATTTTGGTTGTCTCCCCAAGGGGGAGCATGTAATTATCTTCTTTTTGCAAGATTGCATGTAATTTTCTCTTCACTATCTTAAAAAATAAATTGAAACAGAAGCAGAAATGAACTGTGCAACAAGCTGATAACCTATTAATTCTTTCATTAGATTGAAAGCAAAGCTTGAATGAATCTAGTGCTGTAAGTCTTGGGGATTTTGTGAGCATTTCTCTCAAGGAAGCGTGCACTCATCTCTTTGCAGGAAGCTGCAACACCAGCAGAAACCCAGTTTGTTGTCATGGCAATGTCAGTAGTTGCCTTCTCTGTATGCCAAATCATAGGCACTCATAGGATCACAGGAAAATTCACATAGGAAAGGCCCTCTGGAGACCTGTAGTTCAGCCTCCTGCCCAGGGCAGGGGCAGTCATGAGATCAAACCAGGCTGGTCAGGTCTTTCTCCATCCAGGACTTAAAAACCTCAAGGGAGGGAGGCAGTGCCTCTTCCTGAGCAACATTTCTAGGCTGCTGCTAGAAATTCTGGCCTTCCTAATTCTAGTTATTCTGAGGATAATATTTGGGTTTGCTGTGACTTTGGTAATTAGTCACTGTGTTTTCTATTTTTCACCAATGTGAGAGTGTGATCTGGCTATACTTTTTTATTTCCCTCTCAGTCAGTCATCCTGCCAGATGACTAATGGGCTATGTTTTCTTGTATTTGACATTTGACATTTGTTTTCTGCCCACATTGGCACTGCTTAAGGAAAGCATCCCTAGTCAGACCTGTATCTGTGCATTAGCAATGGGAACAAATGCATCCATCCATCCAAGTTAAATGTGCACTTGAGTGCTCTTCAGATAGACTTACAAGCACGCAAATGTTGTCATTAATCCCAGTCCTTCCTATTTGTCATCTATGTAGTGTGCTGGACTAAAGAAAGGAGAGAGTGTGTGTGTTTGTGTGTGTCCTTGTCCTGAAGGGCACCCTCTTGCCAACTCTCTTTTAACAGGATTGTTTCATGAGTTTTGTGTTTCACTCTCCTCCTGCTGGTATCGTATTTAGTATACCACGTCCTGTCCGAGGAACAACTGCTGCCCAAGGTTTGTCTTGTTTAATTGAATTATGGTTGCCACGGGGAGTGGAAAGGTCAGATTTTGTTCTGCGGGGTGAATTTTGCAAGCCAAGGTATGTTACAGAGGAAGGGGGAAACCTGGATCTCAAAGACCGTGTCAAGGAGCAAGAGGTTAAACAGAAGGGATTTTAAAAGGGGTTTATGGTAATTTGTTGCTCTACTTACCAAGGAAATTAAGTTGGAGCTGGGTACAAAATTTAGGCTTATTGGAAAACCCCAGTTCCACAGCCAAGTACCACAGCTCTTGTGCTTATCTCCATGACATCTCCCTGCTTGCTGGACAGTCTCCCCTGGGACCGAGTCGTGCTTTGCCTGTAACACCTACCAAAGTCCTCTCAGGGTTTTTCTGGAGAACCAAGCACAAGCAAAGGGACTGACACTGACTGCATACTCCTAGGTAGGGCAGTGGGTCAGGAAAACTGCAAATAGATGCAGTGCCAGCATTTCTGGTATTGGGTTTCCAAACAGCGTGACACGCAGCTTGCATTTCATTCCCTGTGCCTTCCTCCAGCATCTCTGAGGTGAGAGGATGGAGCTTGGTGTTCAGGGATGCCACAGTGCTAAGCCCTATTCTACAGGCTCTGTAAGAACCCCTGTGGGCCTCGGTACTGACCTCTGTGCCAACCTGACATATGGACCCCGACACAGCCCTGCCTGCAGGAGGGAGACACTAAGATGGGCACCCCAGTGGGAAGCAGCAGAACATCTCTGCGGGAGGGTCTGGAACACAACAGGAAGTTTTGGGAAAAGCTCTCTTGCAAGGTTTTGTTTTGATGTTTACTTCTGTCTTTTAAGGATGTGAAAGGCGAAAAGTAGTGCAAGTAAATGAAACATTCATGAGATGTTCCCCTCTAAGCAGGAGTTCATGAGAACAGATGGGGAAACTGAGGGAAAAAGCAGTGCCTGAAACCCGTCCAGCTGAGTATTGCCCAACAGCATGGGACATTGAGTGGGGTAACTTGAATGCTCTGTTGCATTTGATTTTCCAGCATTCACACTTCAGACCTCATGGGGAGGGCAGAGTTGTGACATGAGAGGAAATTTAGAACATCATCACCGTGCTAAGTGTGATTGTGGGAGACAAAGCGAGCAGCTGCGAAAACTGATACAAATGGGTGCGTTTCATGGCTTGCAATATAATGCTTTGACATCACTTGCCATCAGAGGGACTTTCATATTTGCTTGCTCACCTAAAGTTTTGCTCTAGTTCTCTAATTTTGATAGCAATAATAAAATAGTAATAATAAAAGGCATCTGTGGAGGCCATACAGCACCATCAAGCTGTAAGACCTGTCATGCCCTGTTTTTCTCACGGCAAAATCCAAAGCTGCCTGAGTTCTGGTTTATATTGTCAGCTTGCTGCAGAGCACTAAGAGCAAGACTAATTCCAGCCAGGGCACTGCCTGCTTTGGGCTTGCAGAAGATATTCATGCTGCATTGTTCTTATTAATTACAGCTCTCTGGAAACATAAAGCACGGGATGGAGGAAAATGAAACAAACAGGCTCATTTAGGTCAATTACAAAAGTACGGGCTAATTGCAAACAAAGTGATAAAACAGGAGCAGCTGAGGCTCAGAGGAAAACAATGTGAACAGTGACCTACATACTCTTGGGGAATGGGGGGAGGTTAGACAGCAGGCCATTGGGAACACCAGCTCAGCAGAGAGGGGTTTGCAAGCATCTCTGCTTTCAGGTCCCTGGGCCAGGGCCAGCCTGTGTGCTGAGTGCCACCCGTGCAGTCTGTGCAGAGCTGGCCTAAACACATAAGAACATGCAGGGAGCCATCAGCCAAGCGATGCAGTGGCATTGTTCTCGTGTGATGTTTAGCCCCATAGAAAGCTGCAAGGTCTCTTCTGTGAGGGCAGAACCTGGAAAACAGCAGCCTCCTTGCTTTCCATTGCAGAACAGTCTGGAAGTGAAGACGGTGTTTGTATGCTCTTGCTTATGCTGCCAGAGGGAGGACAAGTGAAGGACAATCAGTTGCTTAGACACATGCTGAAAAACCTATCTTGTGATCCTTTTCTGTGCCTGTAACAGTAAGGAGCTCTCTCTAACCTAACCTAGCCCAGCATAACACAGCCCAACCCAACCCTTCTACAGTGAACAGGCCTCTGGGTGATCTTAGAGCAGCCAAGCAGCAGCTTTCAGCCCCTGCAAGTACCTTTAAGACATCTGTGGAAAGTAGCTCTTCTCGACTACCTTCCACAAACCCCTTAAGCCCATTGACAATAAGATGAAGTTTGTAGATGTCTGCACCCCCACTCACTGCAAAAGGTTTATGGGCCCAAAACTAGGAGAGGTATAAAGTGATTGCTCTAAGGGAAGCCTTTATCATTCCTAACAGAGTTCAATGGTAATTTCATTCTGTGGTACTTATTTCCAGAGAGCAGTAATTAGGGAGAACAATGGCACACAAGCCTACAAAAGGGAACAAGGATTTGGGGATTTGGCATCCCTTATTTAAGTACCAGCTCAGTCAAATGCTTTCCTATCATGTGGTTTTCAGCTCTGGAGTCCCCTTGCAAGTAGGAGTATCCAACATCCCATCTCTGTGTGCCTGCCAGCCCTGGCACCAATCCAGTCAATGGGAGACAGCCTTCTCCTATCTGCATGGTGCTGCTCTTGTCTCTACCCACATCTAAGGTCCCAGATAACTATGCTCTAAAAATGACAGAGTTCATGCAACACTGGAGTCCCACCGTGGGCTTTTGAGCCTGTCAAACCATTTGGTCCTATGTGTAAATGGGGCCAGACTCTGTTAGACCTAATCTTGAAAGGACCCCTGTGGATTAGCCTGGGTAACGTCGTGGCCTGTCTGACCAGCCGAAGCTGTTATGGTGGCAAGTTCACTGGCCCCAGGCAGTGTCCAGGCTGAGTTTTACCTCAGTACTTGATGTATATTCTCCCTCATAACCCCCACATAACCAGCAGGAAGCACAACATATTTACGTTCAGCAGCTACCGCATAGCATTCTGATCCCCTGCCGCTGAAAAATGGACAACAAAGACACGTCCTGCTTCTCGTGGAAATTTAATAGGGTTGTAACATCATTTATCTCCCTCCACAAGCTGGCTAATGCACAAATGTGTGGGCCAGGCCACAGCTAGGGGGGATAGGTGTTCACACAACTAGTGTTGTACTAGTGGAGAGACTGGAACAGAAGTAGTGGGGGCTGTGGCCTCGCTCTTGGGGAGCCACTGGCCCCTGCAGTGCCCTGCCAGGCTTGTCTGCTCCTCCAGCACTCAGTGAGCTGGTGAGGCTCTCCTGGGCGGCTGTGGGAAGTCCAGCAGCCATTCCTCCAGGCTTCAGTCAGCTGGCACAGATTTTTTTTTATCAATCGCATCTGCCATGCCGCAGCAGGCTTGGAAGCACACCTCACTGCACACCGGATGCACACGTGCCTCGGGCACCAGGTGAGTCAGAACATGGCTGTGCTTTGACAGCTGAATGGACACTCGTGTGTGCTTTGCTAATTATGTTAAAAATAGTTTTAATTGAGGGCATGGGTTTTGTTGATCCCTTGAAACACAGGAGTGAGACATAAGCAGACTAGTTCACCTGTTACAATACCAGAGTCAAAATTTAAATGGATTTGTAATTTTTTCCTTTATTTTAGGGGACATTCTTCTAATTCAGAAAAAAAGTGAGCGTAGGTGAGCCTGGCATTTCCAAGTACATCCGTGTACATTTTGTCTTATTACAGAAACTATCAATCCTTAGTGGACACAAGCCTTTTCTAAGCAGTAACTTCCTGTCTTCAGCTGGACTTTCTATACTGCACATTTTGTTTGTGCTCCCCATGGTTTCTCTTTATCAGCACAATTTCCTGGCAACCAGCTGAATGGCATTCGTGCATGTATATTTCTCTTTTTTTAAAGCACAGCTGGGATCTATGATATAAGCATATTCTCCCTGGATGCATCATGAACCATAGATGTCTACATGACTTTTCCATGGGAACACATGAAGAAAAGATCCTGTGTAACTGCTGGCTGAATTTTAGACATTTCAAGTCAGGTACCAGGAGCCTGATAAAAAGACCTAAGCTATGGCTGGAAACAATTTCCAGAAACTCATTCTGCTTATCCCTTGTAGCTGGGGCAATAAATGAGAGAGGAAGGGACAAAGCTCACTGCCAGAAAACAAGTCAACAAAAGCAACTAACTCTGTTTGGGTTTCATCACCTGATATGCTGTACATTGAGCTTTGGAGGCCTCTGTGTGTCCAGAAAAGAATTCTCAGCGCATTTTGCCAGGGCAAATTCGTATCTAATTAAGAGGCTAATGATGAAATTATTATTACGTTTACAGTAGTTTTCATAGTTAGAGAAAAGTTAAATGTGAAATGCTCTCTATATACTGCCTGGTAGCTGCCTTTCTTCTCTTACCCTTTACCTGTCTAGTTTGTCATATAGTTATTTTTATTCTGGTCTAGACCAAAGCTGTTTATCTTTCCTCCTCCACCCTCTTTCCACATCTGAGTGCCTGCTGTTCACTGTTCTAACAAGAAGCCAACAGGAAGAAAAAGGAATAATGACCCTGCTGAATCAACATCCTGTGAGGCTGAAATGATAGTCATTATCCTAACTGGAAAGCAGTGCTATGGTCCTTTGGAGGTTGGAGGGTAGGCAGCTCTTACAGAAGAAGACCAAATGCTCTTCTTCCACAGAGTTTAAAGCTTGAGGGAAAAATGTGTTCTCTGCTCTTCACTTGGCCTGAAAGCTGCTCAGGAACATAGCAGTGAGGGTGTGGAGCAAAATGTCTGTCCCCACTATTTTTGCAGGCACATGTGAAGCAAGGTCAACCCATCCTTTAAGCTGTGGGGAGCTATGAATCTGCATGAGAGTGACGCTGATCCCTGACTAACTCACCTGGTTGCTGAGCTGGCCTCAATTGCTCATGCTGGCTGCCACAGCTTCCAGTTTGGAGGTCCCTCTAGTACCAGGAGGGCAGGTCAGCTCCAGCACATCGGTGTCTGAGAAAATGGAATCCTATCTCAGTTCTGTTTCTCTGACTAGAAAACAAATTTCAAATGGCAAAACCCCAAGATGATCAAGCTACCACCCAGGGGCTTGGCTGCCGTGTGGTATCAGCACATGAGGATTTCAGAGGCACAGAGCACCTGCCAGCCCCTGTCACACAGGGAGCTTGGGAAGCACTCAGTGGATGCAGTCACGGGATACATCTGCCCTCAGCATGTCAGCAAAGCTGGCTGGAGACTCACCCCATATTCCCTGCCTGGCCACAGGTAGTGAGGAGAGCTTTGTAAGGAGAACAAGTTCAAGGAAAGGTCTAATACCACTCTGAGAGGGCTCATGTAGCACTTCTACTCTGTTGCTTTGTGTCTTCTTTCATGTGTTTTTTTTTTTTTTTTAACACCATATTTTTAACTAGGAAAATAATTTTTAAAAAAATCACTTCCAAAATGTTTCTTTTGCTTGGAGTCCTACAGGATTACAGAACTACTGCAAAATGTTATTCCTTAGAAAAGCACAGAGGATTTCTGCAACAGAGAATAAAATTTTCAGATACTTCATTATCTAGTGCTTAAAAATATGGCATTTAATTTGTTGAGGCATCTGTTCTTTCATTATTTAAGGCATCCCTCAGAAGACTTCTTTAAGAACACATCATTCAAGACTGAATATTGGAAACACCAAAGATAAATGACATCGTTTATTCATGGTACATTATCCTTTTTGTCAAGGAGGAATTCACGACCTCTAGAGTGAAGCTGAAAGTCCTGTTGCTTTTGGTTATCATTAACTGATCTCAGTCAAGGCAGTGCCCTGTGGAGAGGGGCCCTACAGGAACATACTGTACAAATACAAGTCTTGTTCAGAAATAAAGGTGATCTGTGAGGAGGCAATAATGGCACAACGAAAGAAACAGCAGCAATCACTGCGGCGGGTGAGCACGGAGTGAAGCTCAAACCACACATGCACCTTTAATGAGCTTTGACACAGTGACTGGCCATCAGATTACCAGCTTGACTGCTGCCATGGGACACCACAGGCAAGAGCAACATCAGGAGGCTTGTCATGGAGCAGCAGGTTTACCAGTTGCTTCTAGACATGCCACTGGATGAAAAGCAGTTTCTCCATTTCAAGTGGTTTGGTATTTTTTGGAGGATAGGGCTGGGAGAACAGAAGTCATGCAGGACAGCATCATCTACTCTGGTTTCACTCCAGCTAAAGCTCCAGTAGTTGTAGAGTCAGTGCAAGGGTTTTGCACTAACCTTTCATAAATTTGATATTACAATTGGAAGGTCGTATACCTCTAACAATGAAACAGGTGTGTAGTAAGGCTTGTACTGCAACACCTAGAGGAAAGTGGTGTTTCCCGCATGTTTCCCTTTTGTATTATTGAGATCAAAGAAAAAAAAGAGCAAGTGTTTTTATTAATGAAACTATAGAAAAAGTTTCTTTAAAAACCATTGGCATCTTTCTCTTTAGGACAAACTGAAGAAACTGTGACATTGCATGTTGCTTCAGAAATAACTAGAAAGGTAGTATGCTTTAGTCTGAAAGTCAGAAACATCCATTCCCCGTCCCAGTTTCTTTTCAGTGAATTTAGAAGTCCAGTGATGTTTCAGAGTTAGCCTGTCTCTTCAGTCGCTTCACAGACACAAAGAATTGTAATCACAAATCACATTATGCTGTGCTCAGCTTCCAACAAAAGAGGAACAATTCTAGTTGCTTTTAAACAGCATCTCCCAAGTATACATCTCAGCTGTCCTTTGTTTACAAAGACATCCCTCAGTTCTTTCTCAAATGTATGCATGTTTCTCCCAAATGTGATGACTCTGATGTTTTAGTGTTGAACAGCAGAAATTTAAGAACTATTGACTACCTTTTTTTTTTCCTTTGCAGTGCCAAGTCCCAGTCCTGTACAGGCTGGTGCACATTTCAAACTCCATATCCACTCTGAGTAGTTCCACTCACTAGAATTGATAGCCTGGATAAAACTAAGCATATGTGTAAATCTTCATAGAAGAGGGATTTTATTTTTGCTGCAGCAGCAGGTCTGGTTTTCTTCATGAGTTTCTCCTCACCCTTAGCAAAAATACACTGTTATTGAGCAATAGGACGAGAGGTTTGGTAGGAACGGACAATATTCACATTTTCTGAAAGAATCCTTTTCTTATCTACCACCTCTCAAGTTGCAGACCACGTCTGGGGGTGAAAGCTAAGACACCTATATGATTCCATGATTCTATACATACACCCTTAGCTCCACGGACTTCAATTACTTTTATTTTAGAAACAATTGCAACATTACCAACTCTTGCAATTTTATTGTAAATCTCACAAAATTCGGTACCTTTCAAAAAGCCATAGTTCCCAGAACCTTGTGACATTTTGACACAGCAACAAGCATGGATTTCTCTATGGCATGTGTGCCAAAACAAAAGTATCAAAGGTTAGACACTGACATTTAAAATTCACTTCCTGCAAACCACTCACAGAGATTAGAAGGATGTCCTGTTATGCCTCTGGGTGTTTTCATCAATTTATGCAGGTTTCTGACCAGACAAACCTTAAGATGCTAGTCCTGCAAGCCCTTGTGCCTCCTCAGAATCCCACTTGGAAGGCAAACAAACTTTTCCTGAAATTCCGGTGGTGCAGGTTCACACAGTCACAAGCTGTGATGGTGGCAGTGTGCTGGCCACACTGGGGAGGACCCACGTGGGTCATTTGTCATGGCAAATCTCTGCCTGAACTTCAGCAAATTTTCACAGCCGGTATTTTTGGAAGGATCATCTCCAATTGCTGAATTCTCTGGGTTTGAATTATCACTGAAGACAAGGCAGTCACCAAAGACAGGAAAGGGAGCGGGTCACCCACAGTAGGCAGTAGGGAGCCAGAAAGATATTCCAAGGACATAGGGCAAACTGCAATAAATGGCAGGGCATGTTAAGGAAGAGGGAGCTAGCAGGACTTTTCCATGCTATGAAAGGCTGGTTTCCTTCCCCCCCTTTAGGTCTGTGGCGTGACCAGCATCAATATGCACAATCAAGAGAGAGAACTACATCCTAAATATATGCCCTCTGACAGCAGTTCAGCCTTGCTGGCTTGGGAAATCTGCCTCCCCACCTCCTCTCATGTGGTTAGTAGCTGCTGTGCCATGGTAGGGCAGCTGTCTCTCTTCCCACCTGGGAAGCACAGGAATCAGCATAGTGGCCTCTGCACTTTTCCATGGGGAACAGGTATTAGACAGTTCCAGGACAAAACCCTCTTGCTGGCCCGATGTATATTTGCTTCTAAGCTCTCACCTGCTAGGAGCCAGCACACAAATGTCCAAATTCCTGACTCCATGGGCATCTTGATGTGCCAGTGGGCTGCCAGCCTCCTAGCAAAAACTTTGAAGAGCTGAGAAGAGAAGGAGCTCCAGGACTTCATCATAAGTGGAAATCTACGCAGTGGGGCCCTACCATGCCATTGTATGGTTGTGGACGCCCGTGGTCATCCGGGAATACCCAGCTCAGCTGCTTATGGGTTTGGCTTTGCCAGCAGCTTCCACACCACCTGTATGAACATCGCAGCCCCAGTAAAAGATCCACACACCAGATACGAAGTGTCAGCCGTCCTACACTGCGGGGGCACAAGCTGACATCCTCTGTCCCCTCTCCCACCGCAGAGCAGCAGGGTTACACAGTCCCACGGTCCCCTTCTCTGTCACTTCCCCACAGGGCTCCTGTCGTGGCCCAGGCAGGATGTGGTGACAAGCCAGGAATGGCCAGGCAGGTGTGTGGGGCAGTCAGGACACTGTGACACCCCCAGCGACAGCAACACTCCCAGGCACGGTGTGACGACCTCCCCCTGAAGGGGTAGGAAGCACCCAAGATTTGTAAATGCTCGTGGTCAAAAGAACAACAAAAGTCAGAGGGTCCACAAACAGTGCGGCTGAACAGCAGACACTAATTTGCACCAACAATTCAACCCGTTTGAGAGACCAAGATGGGTTAAATGACATTTGGTGTCGTTCTACCTCCTATGTGCGGGACAATTTTATAAATTTCTGGTGTCACTGTCCACGGGATGCTCCATATTTGCTTAGCTGTTGGTGGTGGTGTTAGGGCAAGTGGAGCTGGGTTATTTTTGGGAACTATTATATTAAGTTTGGATGTTAAGCCGACCCGCGTTCCATCTTGCCAGAGACACTACAATAACAGGTTCAACCAGGGTAAAGACGGACAGGGTCACAGGGCACGATTGAGGCGGGGGGCGCAATCATGGGCCCTGAGGGGCGGCGGGCACGGCAGGACGGGTCTCTTACGTGCCTTTGACCTTTCCCCGGGTCTCACTTGGCTCTTGAGTGGGAGGCGCGCCCTCGGGTCCCCATCAGAGCGCGCCGGAGGCCGACCAGCGCCGGCGGCCTCCCCAGGCACAGCCCGGCACGGCCGCCCCACACGCAGCCC
>VZRR01008219.1:218374-258893 GCA_013398015.1 Oreocharis arfaki | reverse complement strand
TTATTTAAGGCTATCAGTAGATGAGGAATTGTTATTTTCTGGTTTAAATGGAAAGGGAAAAACTTTATGATGCTATTTTATGGGTTTGAGTTGAGGGAAAATCCCCCATTGTCTTCATCTTAAGGTTTTAAATTGCAAGGGAATTTCTGTTTTTCTTTGTTTTAAAGGGTTTAAATTGAGGAAAAATCCCCGTTTTTCCAACATTTGAAGTATTTAAATAGAGGGGGAAAGGGCAGAAAAAGAGAGAGAAAAAATGGTGGGAAATGTGAGGTGAAAAAGAAGATAAAAAGGGCAGGAAACATGAGGTGGAAAAAGGATGAGAAATGTAAAGAAGGAAAAAGGGTGGGAAATGTGAGGTAATTTATACTCATGCATTAATTAATTGGGAATTTACGAACAGTACTGTGCAACAAAGGAGGGATACTGTCTTACTTTTTGAGAGAAAATCTGGCAGAATCAGTCCCAGAAAGGAGGTTTTCAGGTCTGAAAGTTCACAGTCTTGAAAGAAAGGCACCTTGGGTATTTCTAACAATTGTCTTACTTTTCATAGGCAGGTCCTTCCTGAAAGGAGTTCTGTATTAGCATAATAAAAAGATCCAGATTATGAAATGAGCAAGAAAGATCACAAAAGTGTGTAGGAGAACCTAATCTAAAAGCAAGACAGTATCTCATTTGTTGCACAAAGGTGTAAGTAAATTCCCAGTTAATTTATGCGTGAGCACATAAGTACTTCATGCATGAGTGCCCAATTAATTTATGCATGAACATCCAATTAAATCTGTCCTCCATGTGCCTTAGCTTTTAGGAGGACTTCTTCCATGATCTTCCCAGGCACAGAGGTGAGGCTAACAGGTTGGCAGTCACCAGGGCCCTCCTTTCTACCCTTTTTAACAATGGGGATGATGTTTCCCTTTTTCCAGTCCTCTGGGACTTCACCTGATTGCCATGGCTTTTCAAATATCCCAGAGAGGGTCACAGTAGCTGATTTGGGATGCCTGGAATCCTGGCTTTGGCAGGTGTCTGTGATGTCCCCGTTGGCTCTGTTCTTATCATGCAGGAGCAGGGTTCTGCAGCTTTTTGGGATGACCTACATTGAATGTAGTGAGTTTATCACATACCTTAGAGCTTAAAGAGGCTCACATTAAGTGTGCAAGGGAGAGCAAGTCTTTTTGCATCACTGGGAGTAGTGGGGCATTACTACAGCTGATTATATCTTACAGGACAATTTGCCTGTCATTTTTAGAATAAAAAACATCACTATATGACCTCTCCTAAATTTATGTTTACAACACACAGAAAAGCTGAGCTAGTCGTTGACACGCGCGATACAGTGACACAGAGACAATTCTGTGCTCACCAGGAACAGAGTGTATTTCAAAACTACTCCCCGTCATTTTCTTCTTCAAATGAGTCAGTTCCCACTTCTTCATAGTCCTTTTCCAGGGCAGCCAGGTCCTCTCGGGCCTCTGCAAACTCTCCCTCCTCCATGCCTTCACCCACATACCAGTGCACAAAAGCTCTCTTGGCATACATCAGGTCAAACTTGTGGTCAAGCCTTGCCCAGGCCTCGGCAATGGCCGTGGTGTTGCTCAGCATGCACACTGCCCGCTGAACTTGGGCTAGGTCTCCACCAGGAACAACCGTAGGAGGCTGGTAGTTGATCCCAACCTGGAAACAGGAATGTGAGAGAAAGTTGCAAAAAAGCAGGAGCAGGAGGCGGTCAAAGAGCTGAAGAAATGTGAGTAAAGTTATGGATTCTGGGGTAGAGTGGTGCCAGATGGCCAATGCCATTACAAATGTCAAAGGGTATGACACACACTCATTTTAATATCTGTACTCTTCTTCTGTTTAATGTACACTGACAAGTTTGTAGCTTTCTTAGCAGCTACTCGATACTGAAAATAGAGTTTCACCAAGATACTCTGTAGAAACTAATACAAAAAGTTGGTTCCCAGTTGAGAGTTTTCATTGTTGAAAGGGCTGTTCGTATGACAAATATTTTTCCCCTGTTAATGTCTGTATTATTGTTGAAAATATGCTTCCCAACAGGGCTATGTAACCAGTGGGGAGAGGTTGTATAATATTTCTAGGTTAACTAAGAGATCCCCCAATATCAGCACTTCCCTTATTAATTTTATCAGTTTTGGCATTTCCTTGAGTTTAGATTGTGCTTCAGAGGCAATGCTCATTGGTTGTTCCAAAGGTCAGCTGAAATGAAAACTTCTTTAAATTTTCACCCACGTACACTTTGAGTTTCCACTTATTTAAATATGCAGGAGCCTGTCAAGGGGATGCCCAAAGGAGAAAAGGCACATTTTATATTGATGCATCCTTCTTACGTTCATTGGGAAATATCTCTAGATCTCCGTGTCCATTGGGAAATGCGCAAGATCAAAGATGTTAAATACAGGTTTTCTACTAGACTGAACCTGCCCTAAAGCTCTGCTCATGGCAGCCCTGCTCACCTTGAAGCCTGTTGGACACCAGTCGACAAACTGGATGGTTCTCTTGGTCTTGATGGCAGCAATGGCTACGTTGACATCCTTGGGGACGACGTCGCCGCGGTAGAGCATGCAGCAGGCCATGTACTTGCCGTGCCTCGGGTCGCACTTCACCATCTGGTTGGCCGGCTCAAAGCAGGCGTTGGTGATCTCGGCCACCGAGAGCTGCTCGTGGTGTGCTCTGTCGGAGGAGATGATGGGGGCGTAGGTCACCAGGGGGAAGTGGATGCGCGGGTAGGGCACCAGGTTTGTCTGGAACTCTGTCAGGTCCACGTTGAGGGCGCCGTCGAAGCGCAGCGAGGCGGTGATGGAGGACACGATCTGGCTGATCAGGCGGTTCAGGTTGGTGTAGGTGGGCCGCTCGATGTCCAGGTTGCGGCGGCAGATGTCGTAGATGGCCTCGTTATCCACCATGAAGGCACAGTCCGAATGCTCCAGCGTGGTGTGCGTGGTCAGGATGGAATTGTAGGGCTCCACCACAGCGGTGGAGACCTGAGGGGCTGGGTAGATGGCGAACTCCAGTTTGGACTTCTTTCCATAATCCACAGAGAGGCGTTCCATCAGCAAGGAGGTAAAACCAGAGCCGGTGCCGCCACCAAAGCTGTGGAAGATCAGGAATCCTTGCAGCCCAGAACAGGCATCAGTCTAGAAAGCAAAAGAGAAAGTGAAACAGCAGGGGCTGGAAAAGGTGGTAAAGACTTTATGATGTGAGCTTATCCTGAGGCGAAAGGGTGAGCAGTCATGGGCAATATGCAGCACAGATTTCATGTCAAGTTTTCCTGGCAAAGGGCTGGTGATAATTCCAACCTTTGCTTTCCTCACTGTCTCAACTTATGACTTAAGGAGCCTTATCTGTCCAGGCCTCTCTCTGAACTTCACACTGCTCTGCTATTCTAGCTGAAACCAGCAATGTACAAGTGCATAATCCACCCTTCAACATCAGTATTGGTGCTGTAGGGCCGTGCTAGTAATTAAAAATTACATATTCAAAACCGCTTTATAAAAATGCCTGGAGGCATACAGCTGGGAAGTGAACTACTGGGCTTCTCTCTCTCCTGGACCAAGACATAGTCTGTATGACTTGCAATCTCTTTTCTGAACCATTGGTGTAATTTGCAGTTAAGAAGCTCTTCTGCCCCTCTTTCTTCTGCAGAGTCCAGACTGCTGTTTCAAAACTCCTGGGACTTACCAGCTTCCGGACGCGATCCAGGACCATATCAATGCTTTCCTTGCCAATAGTGTAGTGGCCACGGGCGTAGTTATTGGCTGCATCTTCCTTCCCAGTGATCAGCTGTTCTGGATGAAAAAGCTCCCGGAAGGTGCCAGCCCGAACTTCATCTGAAGAAGAAAGAGAAATCATAAGAATGTGCTTCAGTGCCAACAAATTCTGGTTGTTGTCGGCATCAATGCACGCCCTCAGTCACAGGAGGTCGTGATGCCAAAACCCAGATGCTGATGGAGAAGGGAAATGTCTCCAGAGCATTTTCTCATTATTGCATTTGATTGATTTATGGTGCATCTTCTTATCTTCTCATGAACTTGTCAGTGACAAGTACAGCCTGCATCCACAAGTCCCCAGCAAAAAAGTGTGAGGAAATTCAGGTGTCCCAATTTTTAGACATTCTTCTGTTATTGGAGGGAAACTGTCAGGCTCCCACTTTGAATCCAAACTGAAGAAAAGCAGAATTTGAATGGCAAAAATGTCATGATAAACAAACCCAGAAGTTGAATGTTGGTGCAAAAAGTTGTACACACCACTTGTACCAGCTATTAAACTGCTGGGGATCCTCCCATTCCTGTGTTTGCAACACCTGTGACAGAATCTGGCATTCTGTGTCACAAGAAAATTGATTTCATGCTGCCTAGTGGTAGCCCAAGGTACGAAGGGCTGCTTTGTGCCAGTGGAGACTGGTGGCACACCACGGTGATGTGAGGAAAAGCGATCTCATCTCCATTTGGCAGGTTTATTTCTATACTGACCTACTACAGTTGGTTCTAAGTCCACCATTACAGCCCGTGGCACGTGCTTCCCAGTGGCTGTTTCGTTGAAAAATGTGGTAAAAGAGTCATCACAGCTGAGTTTATCTTGCAGGTCCTTGAAGGTGCCATCTGGCTGAATGCCGTGCTCCAGGCAGAAGAGTTCCCAGCATGCATTTCCTATCTGGACTCCAGCCTGGCCAACGTGAACAGAGATGCACTCGCGCTAAGGGGAGAGAGAAGAGGCAAGGTCAGAAAAAACAGTGCCCATTAGTCCTCCTTACTCCTGGTGGTTACATTTTCCCAGTGTACTGCTTTTCCAAAGAATCAGTGAATTGTCACTGTCAGCTGTTCACTTGGTTGTTCAGCCCCACGACCACAATGAGACTGCACATGCACACGCCAGATACAGTTCTTTAAAAAATCGAGATCTGTGTGCTGTACTACAGAAGTATATGGAAACAGTCAGGAAAAGTTAATTTCAATTACACGGACCCCCACCTTTCCTCCTGGATTGGCCCTGCTGATGAGCACATCCCAGTTTAGTTTATTTTTACTCCTGGCTGGAACCTGACACAGCCATGTGGCATCCTTCACCCTTACGTAACCCAAGGCAGGTGATGTCTTTTGATCCTTCTACCCTCTGATAGCAGGCTAGTGTGGAAACTTGGAAGAGCTGCTTCCAGCAATATTCACCTAAGGAAATTGTTTTGGACTTTCTTGGTCGAAACAAATGTTCCTTCCAGCTCCTGATCAGCCATTAATTTTACATCACGGGTCCAGTGCTTATCAGGCACTGCCATTGCAGTATAGTGTGTTTATTTACATGATTTCAAGCATTGTTTCTGTGAGGAAAAGGAAGAGAAAACTGTGTAACACCAGGCTAAAGTACGCAGGTGTCAACTGCTCCAAAATTCTGTACACTTAAAAGTACTGGAGAATGGAGGCCCTGGATTTCATAAGTTCACGAACAGAATTATAAAGCAAATACTTAAGGGTTAGTCCCAACGATTGCAACACTGGGTGTAGTGAAATGCATTTTTTTGAGGAGAGAGTGGTTTCAGGCATGTGGAGTTTTTCATATTTGGCTTCTGCTTTGGAGCAATTAAAGCTTTTTGTGATCCCCAGGGCCCTGTCTATACCAGGGAGTAAGAAAGATTCAGGTAATAGAACTGAACACTGGCCTGTGATCTGCTGTGCTGATTGATACTTAGCACAGTCTCTGGCACAGTTTTGGCTTAGGCCAGTCAACATTTTTCCAGGCAATGCTTGGGCACCATGCAGAAAACAACTCATTGTCAGGAATGGTTTCCAGTGAGCAGCTCACTGACCACTGCCAGGTGTTGGAGAGGGAAGGAGAATTGAGATGCCAGCTGTGAAGCAGGCCTGGCTTTAAGGGCAGAGGATGGTCCTCACTCATTTTTGTTTTGTAATACTGCATTTAGAGATAACCAATGGCAGTATCAGATTTGACCAGTTAATTTTTTTTTAAATTAAATTCTCTATCTACTTAGCTGGCAAAATCATCCTGTGACCTGAGAATGAAATGTATCCTCCCCAAAAACTAATTTTTCTGTCACAATGTGTGACCAGCAACATCTCTGGAGCACTGTTTACCTCACAAATTGAAATATATTTGTGTTTAAGAAATATAACTGAAGATATTTTTTCAGAAGCAACTAGAATTTCAAAAGTCATCACTGCCCCAGCTAGTCATCCCCAGAAGTTCAAATGAACATGAAAAGTCAATTTAAATCTTTCATTCAATGAAATAAATTATTTCTATTCACTACTCATTTCTAAGCTGCTGACTCTGCAAATGCATGTGCTCTCAAGTGTACTTGCACAACCCTGTTTTCCTCAATTGAGTTGTGCAAAAGTCTCTGAGTTATTTCAGTGACAATGGGGCATCCTAAATCAGTGTGTCACAATCTGGAGGATTACTCAGGAGACCCTGAAGGCATATCTGGGCTTAGAGAATTCAACTTATGCTGACTTTCCACAGGGTAGGCTCCTGCCTTTTCTTTGAAATCCCAGTGTGAATTTGTGAGGCTGGCAGCAAGAAAAATAAGGTTTTATTCTTTTCAAACACAGCAATGAGGCCAGCTGGCTTTTAAAAAGAGTATCTTTTAAAGCAAAACTACAATTACAAGTCAAGCAATACTTTACACCTAAAGAGCTGCTTTGCTCAGTTCTTCAGATCTGTAGAGGAATTGGTCTGTTTTCTCACAGATAGAACAAGTGAATGCTGCCTTAGGAGGTTAATATTGTAAAGCTTAATGTAAGTCTATAGTTGAAGACTTTTTAGACTGAGTTTTCAGCTGCACTAGTTTGAAACCATATCTCAACCCTGCTTTTTGAGCCGTTTCGTCTTCTCCTACCCCAGCAGTAATTTGGAAATATTCTGCCAAAGAGAGGAGACAGTGAAAAAGAGGTTTCTGATTTTGCATAGTAAACAGCATTAAAGTAGGTGCCAGACTTTTAGTAGGGAAGAGAGTGGGCCTTCTTCAGCGTCACAGTAAACTGATCTTTACATGATATTTTAATTTTGAGCCTATTCCAAACTCATGTTTCACATCCTACCACTAATGTACCCGGACAGGTCTAACAAAGAAACAGTAGAAGGGACCAGATCCTTTGTGAAACTAAACCTGGGACAGCTTTGACTCTTAAAAAAACAAACTAATACCTGGCTCCAGTATTTATTGCACAAAGGCAGACTTTAGTCTTCCAGCTGTTCCACAAACATGCTCACTTCCCTAGGTCTGGGAAGCCTGGGGAAGTATCTTGCCTGCGAGATGAGCTGGCAGAAAGCAACGTAGTTCTTCCTCTGCACCAAAATTAGACTCAGTGCTGGAGATATATTAGGGTACAAGGTGAAATGGATTTTTTCCACATTCTAAGAGGTTTTGAGCGATTTCTACAGATTTATAACAAACCCCCCAACACTTAAAGGACATTTTTTTACTTACTTAAACGCATACAAGGATTCATGGACTCGAGAAACACACATGCATACCCTGTATAGCTATGGACAGTATAGCCATTGGGGCTAAATTAATTTATAACAGACACAAAGGTAAATAAGGTTTATAGGTAAATAATTTTTTTTGGTTTATTTCTAAAAAAAAATTATCTCATGAAAATGAACTGGTGTTCAGAAAATGTGGTCACAGCAGAAAGTACCAAACAGCTAAGACTCCTCATCTAATTTATCTTATAATTCCACTAATTAGGGACTCTCTGAAGAAAACTTAATGCCATAGTGCTTCAGGGAGATTTTCTGTGCTCCTTTGCCATCTTCTTACATGGTAAATGGTGTGTGAGATCAGGGTTCTGGTAACAACAGCAGATCCCCCTGCCTTCCCTCGCCCACGGCCCTCCCACTCCCCGTGTGACCGGTGTTCCCACATCCCCCTTACCATGGTGCCTCCAGAGGTGTTTCCTTCCCTTTGGGATCACTGGTGGCAGGTCTGTGCTGGAGCCTGGCTCTGGGCTGCGGGGTGGGAGGCACCCCAGGCCCGGCACGCGGCACCTGCTGCTGCGCTTCAGTGTCACAGCGCGGTGGGAAGAGGTCACCCTGCTGCCTCCTGCCCTCCCACACCCCTCCTCTCCTGCAAAATCCTCCCACACGGGCAGGGCTCGCACACACGCCAGGTTTCAATCTCAGTGCAGCCAGGGCTGGCACGCTTATCACCTTGGAGCGTGGCCATGTAACCCATCGCACACTGTGCTTTCCAACACCTCAGGGTTTTACATCACCTGCAAGACACACACCATCCCAGTTCCCTGTCCTGCCAACACGTACCTCTGTAGATGAAAATCAGCCCTAAATTCCAGTACAGAAGGCATAAGAGAGCAAACGAATGGAAAAGAGAAGGATAGAAGAAAAACAAAAATAGGGATCTGGAAACTAAACGTAATTACCATTCTTAAGTGTGCTCTACCAGTGCTTTTAAATGATCGCCTGGCTCCTCTATTAACATTTCAATTTACTTCTATTGCTTCTCTTTCCATGTGCAGTCATCCAGGTGTCAGCAGTATGGGACAGCTTTCAGTACAGACTCACTTCTCTGTCCAAACCCAGAAATAAATTTGATTCTTATTGCAGTGTTTATTGCAGGAGAGATCTGGAGGCATCACCCCAACATTCTGACACCAAATTAGTGCAGTTGCCTCCACCACTTTGCTCCTTCTGCACTAGCTCAGCACTGGAAAGCAGCAGCTTCTCTCAGTAGAGAAATCCTCATGTTTGCCACTCCTAGGTAACGAAGAGGAGTGCACACTTAATTGCTTGAATCTGTGTTATCTATCCCCAGGCTTTATAAACATACTGTTTATTATGATGTTTAATGAGTAAACATTCAAATAGACAATTCCTAAAATGCAGGTTAGTCTACTTTGACATGATGATATTGATTGTTCTGCCACTGCTGGCAACCAGCATGTAGGTATCTTTAACATCTACATTTTGACAGTGAGAAATAGTTCATACTGGTTTTTTAGAAACTCGCTTTGGTACAGTCTTCACTTTGCTGCTCTTTACATAAACCTGCAAATCAGTACTCTTTGATTTTGGCTAGGAAAAGATACAGAGCTTTCTGGAGCCATAATTAATTTTTTTACAAAGAATTTGCATTATAATTTCCATCTGCTGCTTTGCTTAAGCTGAATCTCAGAATTCTCCAGAAAACCATCAGATTGTTGCTTTGAGACTAAGGAATACATTGCCCTAATGTTCTTCTTCCAGTGGAAGTGGCAACATTCCAGACAAGCTCTGGTGCTCTGGACAATCTGAAATGTTCATGCTCACAGCTTCAGAGAATCAGGAAAAAGTCTCACAGCAAAAACTTTGCGCAGTCCACCACCCAAAACCTCTCAGGCACAGTTTGAGTCAGCACATCAGATCTAGCAGCTACAAAATCTAAAAGAGGTCTGTGAATTACCAAATTATTTGCAACTTAGTCCTTTGTGGCATTTTCTCTGCTCTCCCCTAGCCAGTGGGAATCCACAGAGACATGAGGCAGATATGGCCTGGGCCTGGATTCTTGGAAAGTAAGATGGTGATGGTGACATTGTGATGGATGCTGGCATTCAACCTGTGTGGGCAGATGGCGAGTTGCCATGTGAAACCTAAAGCCTTTTTCTCTGATTAAAGATAGACACATCTCTGAAAATGGCTTTTTAAAAATAATCTAGAAGTACTGTTGTAGTGGTTTAACCCCAGCTGGCAACTAAGCACTGAACCAGAAGAGTAAGAGAGAACCTGTAGGCTGAGATATAGTTTAACACACAAAGCAAAAGTTGTACACACAAGCAAAGCAAACCAAGGAGCTGATTCACCCCTCTCCATGGGCAGGAAGGTGTTCAGCCATAAGCAGGACAGCAGGGCTCCATCACTGGCTTGGGAAAACAAACACCATCACTCTGAATGTCTTCCCCCTTCTCCTTCTTCCCCCCAGCTCCATATGCTGGGCATAAATGCTGGAGATTGAAATACATCGAGAGGCAAATGAAGGACAGTCAACTGCTTTTTCTCCTCTACTGGATGTACATCACTCCCTCCCCACATGTTGGTTACCTAAATGACTCACCAATGGTGTCAGAATCGTGGATTATTTTAGAACATTAATGTGCCTTCTTACAAAACAATGCACTCTTAATAAGTTCTTTGATGGTCACACAAAATCCTCTTTTCCTTTTAATTTGGGATGTGTAAGTCTTTGCATTTCCCACACGTTATAATACCTTCTTCAGTAAGGGAATGAAGGTTTAAACACTTTCCTTGTGTTCTCTGTATAACTCTGTTTACTCTGTAAAAACTCTGTATTCTGTTTAGTCTGTTGCCACCTGCTGGGAGAACCAGCAGCATCTCATTTCATGATTCCTGAAATTCCCAGGGCTAGTAATTAAGTACTTGTATAACACTGCTACATTGATAAAATACTGGTTTTAATTTAAATTTAAATTATCCCTCAAACAGAGAACTGTGCTGTGTATTTTTACTTTTTGTTTGTAGAGTTCTCTGCCCTAATACAGCAAGGACAGAACTGTAGTTAGTTCTAATATAAAGATACATTCATCTAATAAAAATGAATCCCAGGTACTTTATTCTTCGTAGTCTTGGTCTTGGCCATCCCAAACTGCAGACTTACACTCTACCAACATCATCAGTTGATTAGATCTCATCAGATTCACACTGAAGACACTCTCTACTTAATTGAAAGATGCTGAAACAATGAAACAGTGTGAAACAATTCTGGAAAACTTTTATATACTTTGTAGTGTATCAATACATTAAACACAATTTTCTTCATATACTCAATCACAGCACAAACAAGCAACAAAGAGGTAAATCAGTAGTCACTTTATTATAAAAACTAGATACTGCAGTTTTAGTATTAATTGCAAAAAAACCCTGATAGCTTATTTCTGCCTTCTTGCACTCTCATGATGAATTAAAAACAATATAATTCTAAATCAGTAATACTTCAATAAAGTCAAGGTTACCAATCTACACTTAAAATAAAGTTGTATGTTAAAAGTCCTGGTAAATGACATTCAACAGCATTCTAAAAACTATGTATGGCCTGCTGAAACCACTGGTCCAAAGCAACCTCCAAAACAGCATCTCTGCCATCTAACTAAAAATTATGCCGGAAGACTACAGCAAAAAGTGTTCATTATCCAACAGTCACTTTGATAAGAATTTGGCCTGACTCCAGAGCGAAGTTTGCCATTTCATTAATTGGCTTACAGAGGACTTAACCTGAGGCCTTGCAAAGCAGGCGGGCAGAAGACTCATCCCAGTCATTTCTTGGAAGAGCTCAACTCCAGACAGAGCTTCTGAGTTTCATTCTACCTGATTTCACACCAAGTGCTGGTTGTAGAGTTGTAACTACACTTACAGTCGGATTACAGGAACCATTCAGCAATACCAAAGGCTGTTCTTCCCTGTATGTGCAGAGTATGTAAGAAATCACATTTTTATATGGAGAAGCACTATGTGCTACTTGACCTGGTGTAGAGTCCTGGCAGAGACAAAAACTTTGGGGAGGGATATGGGACTGGTTGGGGTTTTATTTTTGAGACAACTAGGCAAGGTCATTACTGCACTCATGAATAACCTGCCCAAGTTTGTCTGACAGTAATGCTGGAGTGCTTTTCTCTTTTGGGATAATTTAAGATGAAACAGACAGCTATTTTTAGCAGTGAAGATGAGACTGTTTTCAAAGTGCCCCAGTAGGGAGCAAAGCAACAGATCACACACAGTTTGAGGGTACCAACAGGCCATCTGTGTGAAGGAAACACGAACAGCCACCACCTCGGAGCATGGTTATTGCTAGAGACAAAGGGCACTACTGTTGTAAGACACCACACTGGGATCTACACTGGCTACTTCTCATGGGTTTGGTGTGGTCCCACCTAATGGGCTGCTCTGACAACATTTTGTAGTTTGGGCTGACATCAGTGAGCCTATACCCTTTTGGCACAGGTGCTGGGATGACAGGCTACTTGTCCCCAGCCTCTCACCTTCAACTTGTCCCCTGCAGCACACAACAGTTTGAAAGCAGTGTTTTCTTAGGTCAGTGTTCCCTCCTTGGAATGTACCTTTCGTCAGTTGATGATAGATGGATGAATGGATGGAGGAGAAATTAATGTCCTACCCCAAACGTCCAATTTCTGCCCCAAGCTGTCAGAAATGGAGTTGGTCTGGTGACAGACCTGCAGATGTACAGTTTTCTTGCCACTGATCTGGGGAAGGTCTTGTGACCTTCTTTTCTATAAAAGTAAACTTCTGTTCTGAATGACAGAGCATTGCTAAATGAGTCCCATCTAACCCAGGACTTTGGATCCTGGCGGCTTGAGGAGCAATTCTGGCTAGACAGAGAGACTTTTTGACATCTACATTAACAAAGCAAGAGGTAGGGAAAGTAAAACAAAGCAACAACTTCAGTTGTTCAACTAGACAATAACACAGAATATAATTTAAAAAAATAAATCTATTTCCTGACCACCACCACCACGTGCTTCTAATAATGACTATGCATCAGGCAAGCACAAAGTGCTGTAATTTGCATTTAGGAAGAGTAGATACAGCACAACAATCTTTGTGGCCCACCCACCTCATCTTTCTGGCTTAAATATGACTAAAATCCAGTGTGCCTGCACAAAGAGGCATCAGTCACAAGAGAAACCATGGCTTTCAAAATGCAATAGGCTTTACTTTCTCCAGTGTTTTTCTTCCATGTGCTTGTTCTAAATCCCATGCTGCAAGAACTGGGCTTTTCAGATGTCCTCAGGCACAACAGAATACTCCCCTAAACACTGGTACTCCATTGCCTGCTACAGTCATGCCTCCAGGAACACTACTGCATTTGTTCAGAGAGCTGCCCTGCATTTGCAAGGATGAGAACTTCTTCCATAGTTCAGAACTGGCTACACAACCCTCACTCAAGAGACACATCTAAAGCAAAGTGTTTGAAAAGGAGGATTCTTACTCAGTTGTAGATATGGAAGGAGTGGCTTTACCCTACTGTTGGACAGGACCAAGCAAAACGTCAGGAATACTCGCTGTGGTTTCAAAATTCATACACCACCATTCCCTGTCTGAAGAAATCCCAAGAGTCCACAGGTGGTCATCTCGGATTTCAACAGTCCCTGAAGAGCCTGGTAAGATCCCCGAGACAAGGCGACACTTTTAGTGATGGAAGACACTTAGTCTCGAATTGGAGGCCTGTGGATTGGAGAAAGCACAGCTGCCCAAGCCTGGCGGAAGAGCTGGACCAGTTTGTAAATGAATGGCAGTGATGTGGGAGAGGCTGCAAAGCAGAACAAAAAGCAAAAGAGCTTGCATTATAAAAGCTAAAATAACATACACTAAACATGTTAAGAAAGAACTACTCCCAGCTAGAGTTAATTAAAACCTAGTTCTCCTCCTTCCTTCAGTTCAGTTCTTGGATCTTTACTCTGGGTCCTGCTCCCTAGCAAGCTGCCTTCACTATTTTCCAATGGATTACTTGTAGAATAACTGTGGAGCATCTGTCACGCAGCAGAAAGGGAAACACCCATCCCCACCCCATCCCAGCTGCCACCTCTACGTCACAGGACCAGGAACATTCCTCAGGGACAGCAGCAGCTATCAGCAGTGAAACTCCAGCATAAGAAGATCAAATGCATCAGTGCTGCCCCCGGGAACTCTCTGCTTTCCTGACAGGACAGCCTCTCGGGCAGTCACTCATCCAGGGGACACCACCTCGTACCACCAGCAGCTGACTGAGGAAAAGGCTGAGTCTAGGACAGCTCTGCCTGCCTCTCCCAGTCTGTACCTTGTCTGCTGGAAAGAGTTTTCAGAAAACTGGCATTTGTAGAGTTTCATCTTTCTACATGGACTGCAACTGGAAATATTAGGCACACTAAGTTCCTAGTCACCCAGTTTTTGTGTGTCCCTGAGACATTTACATGGACCAAATTTATTAAAAGCAACTCATTTCCTCTCCATAACCGTAACGGAATTTTAAAAATTGGAAATCTTATTCCCGTACCTGGGTCTAATCTCACCACCACCAGGTACAGCAAAAAAGTGGCCAAGAGCATCTTCTTGTAAGGAAGTAAATAGAAGTGGTTTGACATGGACCTCAGGGCTCTACGTAGCAATGTCAACATGGTCAGGAGCTTTTGGGACAGCGCTCCTGGAAAACAAGAACAGAAAGGCTGTTAGGGCAAAATAAAGTTTAAAAGCTAATCACATAGATATAGACAACAAGAAACTGAGATACTACAAGTCTGGTTGCATGAGAGTTGGGTTGGGTTTGAGGTTTTATGTAACAGGAAACAGAGAAACAGTACAATTTTGTAATACAATTCATTATACCTCTTTTTTAGGCATCTACTTTAGTACAGTATGATCTTATACCACAGTAGTGCCAGCTTCTCTCCTGGGAGGAAACATCAAATGATTTACAGTTCTGGAGAAGAAGCAGTACTTTAAATGCTAAACATGCATTGTTCTACTTGGACTCAACTGGAAATGGAAATGGAGCAAACCGTGCACAGAGCAAACAAAACATACCCTTAGAGGATTGCCAGGTAGTCTTAGTTTTCCTTTTTTACTCTAAAAAAAACCCCCCAAACCTCCACAATGCTTTTGATCCTGGACATTAATTGTCACCTCCTGATGCTGGCAGAGACTAAATATACTTTGCAATTCTCCAATAACTTAGCAAAGGTTATCACTAAGTCTTTTATTTCCTGCTGAGGTACACAATGGGACTTCCTCATGGCCAGTTTGTCACGGCAATATTCTTAATGATGCCTTGAGAGGCTGCCTAGAAGCAGAGACTAGACAGAACTAAGGGAATAAAGGTGGATATTTATTTGAAAGGCCTTCAAAGGCACACCCTGGGGAGCCAGAGGCTACTGCCAAGACAGACCCCAAGATGGATGACAAGACATGAGTTCTTCACACTTTTATAGGTTTGGTCCATTTGCTTATCAGGGTTAATTTGCCAGTTAAAACTTTAGCTAAATGATGGAATTTCCCCAAGCTCACCCCCCTTCCCAAGATGTTGGGTTACACATTTTGGGCCTAGGACAGCCTGGGTGTCCTTGGAGAGCAGGCCTGGAGAGGCTTTGTTCTGCCTGCCTGGCCTGAGAGAGCAGCAGCGAGCAGCTGCAAGGAACTGCACAGTGACACACCAGGCAGGGCAGGGTTTGGAAAACATAAAAGTGAAAACTCAAGGCATCATTAATACATAGTTAATACTTGCTCCCCTTCACCAGTAAGGGACCAACTTGAATTGAAACTGTCAAAAAGGAGCACAAACAACAGAGGAAAGCCCACCCAGAACAGTTTCTGTCACGGGGTCTTGCTGCTCCTCAGCAGCCGAGCGCGTCTCTTCCTGCTGAGTCCACTGAGAGCGGCTCTCGCCAATGGTGCCGAGGAAGGCCAGCTGCTGCTCGCTGTCAAACGCCTCACAGCCTCGCACCAGCTCCTCCGCGCCCTCGAAGCGGCCCAGCGGCAGCAGCACGTGCACCAGGTAGAGCTCCAGCAGGGACCCGTACTCGGGGAGGCTCTGGTTGGCGTGCTCTCTCAGCCAGCTGCTGCCAGCCTCCAGCATCACCTGCGGCTCTCTCACTTTGCTGTACAACAGGATGCTGAAATACAAGGGAGAACCATGAGAAAACCCTAAGTCTTCGTCAAAGCTGACACCGCCGGCAGCTACTGCCCACAGGCAGCTCTCATGAAGGCATGAATCAGGGTCTGCATCGAAGCAGAGAGAATTCTGAGGCAGACAACAGGTGCAGCTATTGATGCTACTTTCTCAGCATCACCCCTGTCATACTTGATCACTGTGAAGCAATCTTGCAGGCATGCTCCAGCACACAGAGATCAAGAACAGGCCTGTCCCAGATCTCACTTACACCACGCAAACTGAAAATATCATGCAATATCCAAGCGTGGCCTGCTGTTAAACCTAATGCAAGCCCTGTGTGTATATCTAACAGCAACAGACAGAAACTCACCACAGCTCCAGAACTTTTGGAGGCAGATGTTCAGGGACATGGTAATACTGTAGGATCCAAGACAGAACTTCTCTCCACCGGTTCATCTCGGCCAGCGCCTGAATCCCCACAACACAAAGGGAGCATTTCACTTCTGCAAAACTGGTAAGGAACAGACACCTAAATAAGTGCTTCTTACAGCCACATTTCCCCTCGCATCCCAGCAGTGAGCTTCAGCGCAGCCCAGGTACTCCACAGTTCTCTGGCAGCTGCTTCCCCTCCTTCCCCTCTACTTGCCCCCTATAAAAAAGGCCAATTCGACCTCCGAGGATATGCACTGTTACTGTATCTCCGAGAGAACGAAGGGAAGGCTCGTGGGCACACCTCGCTTCCCTCAAACACGAACAGATCCCTCCATATGAAACATGTTAATATCGACATGGCTAAAAGAACTCCCAAAGCAGGGCAGGCATGGCCTGAAGTTCGAAGCCAGCCCGGCGCTGATGCGACACCGTGCAGCTTCCCAGCGCCGCCCCGTCCCCTCCGCACGCCCGGCACCGCTCGCACCTCTCGTGGCCGGGGCCGGGGCCGGGGCCCAGGCTGTCGCAGCCCGCCTCACACCGCTCCACGGCGGCGGCGAAGTCCCGGTGCAGCACCAGCAGGTCCGCTGCCTCCTCCAGCAGCGCGGCCGCCTGCGCCGGCCCCGGGGCCCNGCGCCGCCGCCTCCCGGCAGCGGAAGGGCCGCCCAGCGAACATCCCCCGGGCCCGCGGGCCGCCGGGACGTGTAGTCACTGCAGCGGGAGGGGATCGACAGCTGCCGGGGCTGGCGGAGGGCAAGGGGGGTGGCTGGGGACGGGAGCAACTCTTACGAGAAAAGGCAGAGGGAGCTGGGTCTGTTCAGCCTTGAGAAGAGACGACTGAGAGGGAACCTCATTAATGTGTATAAATACCTAAAGGGAGGTGCTAAGAGGATAAAGCCAGGCTCTGCTCGGTGGTACCAAGCGACAGGACAAGAGGCAACGGGCAGAAATTGATGCACGAGAAGTTCCACCTGGACAGGAGGAAGAACTTCTTTCCCGTGCGGTGACCATGCACTGAAACAGATTGCTCAGGGAAGGTGTGCAGCCTCCCTTTGTGGAGATATTCCAGAATCGTCTGGATGCAGCCCTGTGCCCCGTGCTCTGCAATGACCCTGCTCGAGCACGGAGGTGGGACCAGATGACACGCTGTGGTCCCTCCCAACCTAAACCCTGCTGTGCCCTGTGACTCTGCGGGAATTAGCGGTGGAAAGCGGGATCTCGGGGGGCGCTCCGAGAGGCTGCGGCCGCAGCTGTGGGACTGCGGCGGTGTCGGCTGTGCCGGACCGCGATCGCTGCCCGTCCGTACTAAAACGCCCTTCCATCACCTTCTCCCTCGTGTGGCTGCCGAGGGGAAGGGGCCGAGCCGGCGCTGCCCGCCCCGACTGTTCTCCCCGCGGCCGCCGGGCGTCAGCCCAGCCCCGAGTGTGTCCCAGACCCGAGTGTGTCCCAGCCGAGCCTGCGGCTCTCCTCACCCCGGCCGGGAACCGGGAGAAGGGGCTCGGCGCGGTGCTAAAGGGAGAGCGCTCCGCGCCGCTCCCCAGCACCGCCTGCGCGGCTGATGGATGCTCTCCGCTCCCGGCCGCCTCTTCCTCCCCGCACCTCTCCTCAGGCACCCCGCGCCCGCAGTTTTAAGCACATTACGCTGTTAGCGGAGTTCGGGCGTAATAACACGTCTCTAGCAGTACCCGGCAGGCAGCGATTCACATTCTCCTTCAGTTGTTATTTAAAAACAACAGGGTGTCGTGGTTACAAGGTAATTACGGCAGTCAGTGCAAAAGCTCTTCAAAAATGGATCTCTGCAGGAGAGATAGGATTGATTTATCTTGTAACCTTTTTTAACAATTTACACATTTATCTGTCCCCCTACTATAATTACTAAATTAAACAATTAAATGGGCTAATACAAAACATGCTAAAGAGTGAAACACATCTTTTGAAGGGGATTTTCTATGCCATTTCAATGTGGCGAATATGATTTAAAAACTTGATCATAACTCGCTTTTTCTAGGTAGCTGTTTCCAGGAGGCAGCACCGTGTACCTGCCCTTCACGGCAGCAGCAGGAGCACTCTGCAGGAGCAGCTTTTACACAGCCCTGCATCCAAGGAGTTGGCACGCTGCCCTTAACCGTGGAAGAGGTTCCTGAAGGATTCGGGCTGGCTAAGGCGAAACCACTGCACAGAAACATTGCGAAAGGAAAGGCCCAGCAGCAAGCAAAGGCAGAGGTAAAGGCGTTTCAGACTTCTGTTTCGGTTGCTTGGCGCTTGCAATTGGGAAAACAACATTCCTTTTTGGGAACTACAAGTCCCAAAGTGCACTGTGGGAAGAACGTGCCTCGTACCAGCTAGTGCCCAGCACAAATTCCCAAATATGGATAAGGAATCAATTTTGAAAAAGACTCACGCTGGCTGGATGCTCCTCACTGAGACTCAGAAAAGGAGTGAGACAGCACAAAAACAAGGTAAGCTTGCGTTATGCAAAGATGCTGTTCAAGGATTTCTTTCGTGGAGGGCAGCCAATAATGTTCTGTCCCTTGGAAGGGCAGCCCGGCAGTGCTCAGGTGATGTTTGAATTAGGTGCTGTGGTCATGGAGGCAGCTTTTGGAACAGGGCTGTTGTTTCAGGTGGGGAGTGAGCACCCGGAGCAGCTGTGCTGCAGAGTGAGTCAGATCCTGTTTCCCTGCAGATGCTCCTTACCAATAAAGACCTATGGAAAGATAGCGAGCTGCAACATTGATGCGGTTGTGTTAGAGGCCAGGAAGGGTCAGGGAGAGGTAGGAGTTGCCCTGAACAGCAGCCCTGTGTGAGTTGCAGTGTGTGGTTGTGTGAGAAGCCAAGATGGACAAGCAGCCTTGTAATAACAATAATTATAGGTTAAATTAATTTCTCTGTAAGGCATGGTAGAATGTTTTTGTACTTCGCCCCTCTTCCTAGAGGGGACAGTGTGGTGCCTTGAAGGCTAAACCTCTTGCAGCTCTCTGACCTGCAAATAACACTCAGTAACAGGATTGTTTAACTTCAGGCCAGGAACAATTACCTATTTTACTGGCAATTTGTTAACAAGCAAAATGAAATGATTCTGAAATATAACCATCTTAGAGGAGATGAGAGATGCTTGAGCTCCATTCTCGGGCACGCATGAAGCCTCGGCGGCTGACCCGGTCACAGGCAGCGCCGGCTCCTGCCTCTGTTTCTGTCCCTGGCAGTCAGGCAGGCTCCTGGTGCAGCTCAGATGCTGTGTGCGGACACTCTTCTGCTGGGTGACGTCAAGTGCAGCTGGTCAGCTGCACCCGTCATCCCAGCACCCTCCTCCTGCTATGTAGGGTCATGGAGCAGCGCAGTGGGCACGGCACGCTGCTGCAAATGTAGGAGGTGCAGTCCCGCCCTGGAGGGGAGCCTGAGGCTGTTTGGGCTGCTGAACCGAACTGTCACATGGATTCTTGTTGCCAAATACGAATGATGCTGTTTTTCCATCTTTCCTTGAATGTGAGCAGCTTAAATTGTCTTAAAGCTGAAAGGGTCCCTCTCGTACTTGAACCAGCCTACACGGCAGGGCAATCTATGCTGCTGCACGAGCACTGGAGGAAAGCAGTGTGTTTGCCTGTGCTCCTGGATAACAATTTCTAGTAACCAGAAAAGCTAAACAAACCTGCTGTCAGTGACAGGTAGTATGAGGGAGCATTACAGTGGGTTTTGTGTCGTGGGTGGGATGTCCATGCCCAGCTCCTTATACAAAGCCGAGAAGTTTTTTTCCTTCAGTCATCCTGGTTTTGTATAGAAGAAAAACGAGTTTCAGCGGGGCCTTGTTTGTGTGTGCATCATCTGTGGATTTACTGGTTCCCCTCCTCCCTCTCCTGCCAGGCAGTTCGAGGAGAGTTTAGAGTTGCAGGCACCTGTGGCAAGGCCTCCTGAGGTAAATCGCCTCAACTGTTAATCCAGATCTGACCGGCACACGGTCACAGGGCCAGAGGGCTGGCAATCAGTCTTTTTCTGTTGTCTCTTCTGTGTCAGTAGGCTGTTAATAGGAGATTAGCAGCATTAGGGAGACTTTGAGCTAGAAATGGCGAGGCCCCATGATTCGATTTCAAGAGAAAGAAACCCTCCTACACTCATGTAAAAACAAACGGAAGGGCTGGAGATTGTAAACGGCATTATAAACACGACTGGGGAAAGCATATTTTCTAGGAAAGATGTGGAGCTCTGTAGTACCTCACAGCTTATCAGCTACACTTTAACAAAGCAATGAGGTCCACGGAGACCTCAGGTCCCGGTGAGCAGCGCTCTGTTCTTATCACTACATGCTTTTGTTTGACCCTGGCGAGACCAAGACGTGCTGGAATCTGTAACTCGCTTGTAATTTCCATCAGCAGTAAATCCCTATTAAATATGAAGCTGGCTGGCTGGCTGCAGATGCCTTCAATTAGCCCAGATTCAGGGCTTCCCTAGCTCCTGGCAGGCGGTCTGCAGAGCCCGGGGCTGGCTGAAGGTGAACACTCTCCGGCTGTGCTTTGAACAGATGGCTCATGGTGATGCTTTCTTATCTCACCAAGCATGGTGGCACAGCATCAAACCTATTTTTTGTTTCAAAAATAGACCTGGTTAGAGGAGACTCACCTGATTTTGAGCCCACCTGCTGATGTTCCTGGTCAGTGTATTTAAAAGCACTCATGTCTGATTTTGCCTGTATCCAAACCTATGTAAACAACAGGTGAGGATGGTACAAGGCAGCAAACAAAACTAGAGGGGCAGTCACAGCCAGCTGGGGGGGATCACATAACATAAAAGAGCAAATCTCTGTTTTAAACTTCATCACAGATGCACAAACGCTGCATAAGGAGTAAACGCTGGAAACTGGGAAACTGGAAACACAGGGTTGTGTTCACAACTTGTCAAAACTTGAGTTTTACTCAGATAAAAACAAAACCTTTCTGAAACAAAGGGCAGTTTTAAGTTGATTGAGTCCCTTTCCTTGCTTCGTAATCAAAATACTAGCCTTGGCAAGGCAGCTGTCAAAGAATAGCAGCAGTTACTTTGATTTAATTGTTACTGTTATAATAGTCATAATTAGTGCTGGGTGGGGCATTTCATAGCTGTAAGGTGACCAATTTGGTTAGAGGCCTAAGGCATCTTCTTTTCTTCAGCTAGTTATTATCTGTGAGAAAATACTAAAGTGTGTCATCGCTGTGGGTCAATTACATCCTGTTTGCCTAGTACAGCGTCTCTTTGCTCATCGCTTTAGAGTCACAACCCCTCTAAGAGTTAATACTTCTTCCCAAGGCCCAGCCTGCCAAAATCAGCTGTCATCCATTAGTTTCCACCTTTCTTCTTTTTTTCAAAAGCAAATCTTGTGCTCTCATGATTGGGAGAAAGCCTTGACAGTGTGAATCCTGGAACTATTTGTTCCACAAGGCAAACGAGGTGATTTGAGAAAATGGTTCTTCTAGTTTTTAACCCAACTTCCTGGCATCTCGGCGTTTCTTTTCACGGTGCCTGTCAGTCATCTGTCCCTCACTCTGTATGCACGTTTATTGTGATCTCTGTTAATTATCTCTACAAGCAGGCAATGCCTCTTCTGCGTCTTGAAATGGAAGTTTCAGGATATACTACAGAAGTTAACGAACTCTTTTGCATCTCAGTCCGCTGGTCCCAGCTCTCGTCCGGCCAGGTCTTGTGGTGCTCACAAAAGTTGTGACACGAGGTTGCTTTAGGAAAGCCAGCAGCGCTGCAGAGTTGAGTGGTGGCAGTTCCTGAGCCTCGGGAGAAATCCCCTGGCAAGGGGCTGTTTGCTGGTGCAACCTTTGTGTCTTGTGTTTCACGGAGAGCATCCCCTGCGTGCCCCTCTGGCTGCGGAGGGCAGAACTCCCCTGCTCGCTGCTCGTGCTGGTGAACTCGATACAGTAATTAACAGGTAATTGCTCTTTCGTGAACCTGCATCCGAGCTTTTTTTGTGTAGTCAGTGAATGTGCAGCACCTTTCTCTTGGGAGGATTTCTCCCCTCATCTTGAAGGTCTGTGTGCTGTTTTAAGGTCTTACTGTTTTGAGAGGTGTGCTTACAGTACGTGTAAGGTTAATGTCTCAAGCAGTGCATTGGCCCTCGTTCCCCTGACGAGCGGATGTCCCCTTTCCCTCTGTACCTCCCGTACTTGCTGCTCCTTCTCATCTTTCTTGGCAGTACCAGGTGCAGACAAAGGTAGGATTAGATGTCTAATTAGTTTATGTAGCCTTAGACATACGTGGTTGCTTCTTGGCACGGGGGGAAGGGCAGCCTGTGAGGAATCCAGCCCTTGTCTCTCAGTGAAGTTTTCAGCTATGAGAGCAGCCTGAGCCCAGGCAGACTCAAAAGGCAGGCCAAAATTTTCTAGACACATTTTTGTTCCAGATGCCTGTTCAAGGAGGAAGTTGAAAACCCAGTCTGTATTACCAAATCTGAAATAATTTCTCATTTAATGTTAGATCCAAAAAGTTTATTTCCAAAATATGACTCAGTGTCAGACAGCCTGAAAGAACTTGCTTGAAACATTGCAGAAAAGCTACCAAGCTGTAATTAATATATTTTGAACCAGACTGTTGATGGGACAAGTTGTATTTATAGCATTTTTAGCTTATCAAAGTGAACTGAAGGCTGTAACTCTCCTGTCTCCCACTGCCACCATCCTTCAGCAGATGTGTCCAGGGGGATTCAGGACGGCATTCACATGGTAGCTCACTCTCACCCTGGGTCAACACTGCCACATCTGGAGAGCAGTAATGCCATGGCTGTGCTTGGCAGCCCGTGTGCTGCCAACTCAGTGGCTGCTTTTAGACCACCACTGAGAAGGGTTAGACTGAGGTGGCGTCCCGGCTTTGCCCTCAAATGCTGGCAAGATCTTTTCCGGGATTTCCGGTATGAATGATGTGGTGGTGGGGATGAGGGTGTTGGGGAGCAGAGAGAGCGGGGGATAAGGGTGAGTGAGCTCAGGACAGGCTGTGTCCTCCTTGCCTGGGGCACAGTCACACCCAGAGGGCCTGAGCAGGGTGGGCAGCACCAAATGCCACTGACAGGTTTCATCAGCGATGCCAGACAAGGGAGGTGATGAATTAGGTTCAGAGTCAATCCCCACAGCCCAGTCAGGAGCAGCAGGATGCAGGACTAGTGCAGAGTTCCAGCATCCACCCCGGAGATGGAGACAGGGATGCAGGCTTGCACAGCTGCGAGGTAGCTCAGGGTGGGGCTGGGTGCCCAGGGTGGATCTTAAATGGAGCATCCCTTCCCAGCATCCCTGGGCAGGATAAGAGCCCCCAGTGAGGCTGGTCAGGGTGTTTAAGGTCTATTAGTGCCACTGGTAGGGGGAGCCTGACAAAGACTCCTTAAGCTGCTCCAGGGGTTTCTAAGATGATTAAGAACTACATAATGTAGTCACTATATTAATTAACAGACTTGCACAAGTGTCCCGATTTAGCTAAAAAGTAAGTTTCCTGGTTAGGTACATTTCAAGCATTAAAATTATCCTGAGTGATCTTGGATATAAGGTTTATTGACTCGAGATTTTTTTCCTATACATTTTTTCTCTCTGAACGTCTCTTTTCCTAAAACAGAGAGGATAATGTCGTTGTCTTTCCCACCTGACAGAAAGGAAGGCTTATTAGTTTTGTAATTTCAGTTGCATTTATGGAGTGTTCTGATATATCCAAATGAAAAGAAATGGATGAGAGTAAAGCAAAGGAGCAAGAGTGCACTGCAGCTGTGTACACCAGCAAAATAAAATCACTCAAGAGCAAAGTAATGGAAATGAGATTCATGTATGAACTCTGACCAGACCTTCAAGGATGGAAAATGGGGTGGATCCTGCCAGGGATTGGGAACTTAGTTTTTGCTCTCAGGGACAGACACCAGCTGCCCTTCCATTGCTCATGGAGTGTATTTGTGAGTAAGAGAGCTGCATGCTGGTGTGTCAGCCTGGCGCTCGGAGTACACCAAGGCATGAGGGTGGAGGTCACTGTAAACACAGCAAGGTTAAGTGAAATAAGGCCATGAGGAGGTCATGGTGAATTTGAAAGGGAGAGTGGATGGACAGACGTGACTGATGATAGCTCTGGTGATTGGAAACAAAACCTTAAATAACTCAAATTTGTATTCAAGAACACTTGTCCGTGTCAGGACTCTACACCCGTCTTTCTGTGTCAAATTAAGCAGCAGTTCACGGCAGTTCACATTTCCAACGCGCTCGGAGCTGCTGGAACAATATGTCTATTCTGAGCTCCCCTTGCAAGGCTGTCTCATTCCAAAAGGTGTGCTCGCAAGGAGAAATTCAATACGAGAAAGATAGTAGGATAATTTTAGGAGATAGAATCACTGCATGCTAAATCCCCAGAGGAGCTGACTCTCTAAATGCTCTTAGCAGGGAAGCATGCTCGGTAAATCATTACCAAAAGTTAGGCTGAGAGCATTAAAACACTTTGTATAATAAGCACGTAGTTTCTGCCTCGATCTTCCAAGCCACCGTGGTTTATTTTCCTAAGCTTGCTGTGATCAAAGCTGGTTCTCTGGCGTTGCTATTCATGTGGCAAACGAAGATTCAGCCTGGACAGAAATAGGACAATCATGGGACTAAATCTCTAGAGCTGCCCGAATCATAGGGTTAAAAGAGGACTGTGAAGTACTTAATAGGCTGCCTACACAGCGCTCAGCAAGTCAGAGGTTAACAAAGGACCTTATTATTTGAAAAGATAATTGAGGCTGAAAACAAGTCAACCATCCCACGACTAAGCCGTGGAGATCATCAGTTTTTGTGAACAATGGCTGATGATGTTCGGGATTCAGTGAGTTAAGTGGTTAATCCTATACAGAAAGCTGCATCCATAATGCACTTTAAATAGGGGAAATCCACCCAATTTGACCCCTAGAGAATAGCTTCCTGCTGTTGCGCTGATGGATATGTCTATAAATATCATGGAAGCCATCAGCAGATAAAATCTCCCAGAGCTGAAAAGCCTCTCGCTATTAAATGATACATTGATCTCCGTGAAGCAGCAGGAGCCTGGGGTAATGAGCCACTGAAACCAATCCCCCTGCTCTCCCAGAGGTACTGTAGCCAAAGAGAAGGAACACCCCTATACTGTTTCCATCTTGATTCGGTGGGAAAAAATCAAACCCCCTATACACCCTTTCTTCCTTCTGTCCCGTCTTCTCCACGAGGCTGCTCCTTACATTCTGTGTTGGTCACGCAGGCAGCAGTTCATCAGCCTTTTGCGGCAGTTTGTTCCAAATCTGTGCTTTGTTTACATGCCCCAGAGAAAGCCTTCAGTCAGGGCAGTTTGGGCACAGAGCTGCCCGTGCAGGGCGCTCCAGCAGGTTTGTGTGCGTTCTCCAGCACAGGTACCAATGGGTGGCAGACAAACTTCAGCAACCACTTCTGTTCATCCTCACCTTCTTCTGTCACTTTTGGATTTCAGCAGAAGAGTGCTCACTGTCCTGGTTTGGTTTTTTGGGTTTTTTGGGGTTTGTTTTGTTGTTGTTGTTGTTGGTTTGGGGTTTTTTGTTTGTTTTTGTTTGGGTTTTTGTTTGTTTTTTGTTGTTATTAAAAAAAAAAATTATTAATCTCTCAAAATCCTAAGGTTTTTAAGCCTGTCGTGTTATAATGCAAGGCCTGACTTGCGATTTTCTACTCCCAGAGCTGTTGGTGCTGCGTGCCATGGAACATGCACACACACACACACGGTAGCACATGGATTTTACCCCCTTCATTTGAACTTTCCATAGTGCCTGTACGATGTCTCCATGTCTGTATGTGCACTCAGGTCTCCGGGCAAGCTTGCTGCATTTCTGGTGCTTGAAGTAGCTCTCCTGGGATTTGGAGATGCCAGCCCTGAAGGAGTTAACCCATGTTATGTGGTTCTGATTTGTTTTCTGTATGTTTCTTTTCTGCACTCTCCATTTGTTTCCCTTCCTCCATTGTGTTCTCTTTTCTCCTCCAGTGCTGACTTACTGCAAATTCGTCATTTCTCAGCACTGGGGACTGTGACTGGAAATTGTGCTGGGCAAACCCTCAGACATCACTGTGGGATTTACGTGGAGAACCAGCAACTCGTGCTGTTAGTGATCTACTTCCAGAGTTATTAAGGACCCAGACAATAAAGATCAGAAGCAAGCAGGGTTTCACAGTCCCCACAAACCCACAGCTGCGTACAATGAGAGGATACAGAAGGAAAGGGGATTATGAAGTTTCTTTCTGCTTAGAAAGTCCTGTGCTTGTCTAGCACTGATTTGGGCAAGGAAGAAAAGAACATTGCAGGGACTTTATTTCTGAGCTTATCCTTTGCTGCTTCAGTGTCTTTGAGCATGAGAGTATTTTCCTTCGGAGACTCTAGAAGGAGTTAAAATAAACTGGAACGTGAGGGAAGGATCATGAGATTCACCAGCTCAGCCTGTCCCATTGGCACTCACGGTTGAGTTCAGTGACTCAAAGAAATGGGCTCTCATTACCTCTGAAGAGCCAATGCGCTCAGAGAAAATGATTCTGCTCTGTTTTCAGCAGTATCAACAAAATTGTTTACTGAGTTCCAAAAGGTTATATTTTTGGCATCCCTGTAGCCTGTTTTGGCCTGTTGAATGTTACTTATGAGTAAGAAGGAAAGAACTTGACTTGATGCTCAATTATAAAGCAGAATTTGTATGGCTTGACAGTTAAAGAAAAACAAAGCAAATGCAGTATTTTGCGTATTTATCTCACGGGATCTGCAGGGACAGTAACTGCAGAGACAACTGGTTTCCATTGCAGGGACATGTCCTGGTTTTTAAAGCCGTGTCTCTGGTCTCTCAAGACAGCTGCAAGTCAAGACACCCAAATTCACCACTTGTACACCTAATTGTAGATGGCCTGCCCAGAGTCACACGAGACTATGGAGGTGGGTGGGTCTTCTGTCACAGACAAGCCTCTGCTTTGCTCTTGGAGGCCACACTGACCATGACCCTGCTGTAATCTGGGCTCAGCCCCTATGGCATCAGGAGGACCCTGCTTAGGCTTCCTAAAGGAAGGACGGAATTGAAGATATTTCCAGGGCTTGTTTGGAAAAACTGGTGTCCTGTAGGGAGGAGCTGTACCAACCCTTGTTTTCTGCTGTCATGCTGTGTGAGGGGAGCCTCCATCCTCACCTGTGCATACCTGGGCAGGGGAGAGGTGCTGTGAGGCTGGAGTCTGGGCCTGTGAGGTAAAAATGCTATTAAAGTGGATAATGGGCTGCAAGGTCTTTGCTTTTATGGGACTCAGGTCCCATAAAAGTACGTGTGACAATGCCAGAAAAGTTACATATTCTTGAAACAGCCAGAGGAGGATGGTGGTGCTGACTCCATAACTTGGGCTGGAAATAGCAGCCATGGTAGGTAGCACTGACCACTGCCAATGAAAGAGAACATGGAAAGGAATGGGAAGAGCCCAGAAGGCAACAACAGTGACATAAATAGTAGCCTAATTAGCAATTCATGGCAAGGACTTATACAGTACTTTACTTATTTGAAGCACTGTGCAAAACATTAGCTGATAGATCTTAATTAATCATTCAGGTAGTTAAATGGAAGTGGAATGCAAATGGTTAGAGGAAGTTGGAGTATGAAGGCTTCCTGAAATCATTAAATGATTTTGCTCTCTTTGATGGAGGAAGAATTTCTTCCTTTAGGGTTTAAATGTGCTCACGGTGTGGGTGTTATTGCAGTTTTAATAACCACCTGTGTAATTCCCTTGGATGGGAGATTACATGCAGTACAGCCAAGAGTTTCTTGTTTGTTTGAGTAACTTTGGCAGTTTTATGGGCCTGAAAGAAAAAGAGAAGTATCCCCAGCTCTGTGTTTCAGGGCACAGAATGATGGCCAGCTTCAGGAATGAATCTTGATCCTTTGACTTCTCATCAGCAGGATGGGCTGGAAGATGGAGTACCATTACACAATGACCTATTGTTTTAACTTAAGCAGTGAAAGATGAAGATGTGCTGTCATTTGATATAGAGGAATCGCTGAAATGAGTGTGGCAAAACCCACTGAGAACGTTGCAAGTGATAGCTAATTTTTTAATGGATTAATTCATTCCCCTACAGTAACAAGATAGGATTCTTTGGCAGAGAATCAGTCAGCTCGATTCCTGGCTGTGGCATATTTAGGTTTGTGTTATCACCCACTGCCCACACTTGTGTAGCATACACTCCTGAGGGAACTTGTGAAGAGATGGGTTTTCAGTCGTCTGGCCTGAATCACTGCTTTGCTGATGAACTCCTTAAGCTGCTGGAAAAGACCTGTTTTATGCCAGGCCAGTACAACCACAAGCCAGGCATGTAGGTCTGATTTCCTGAATTAAAAGACTGGTTTACTGCACTGTGTCAGTTGGGTTTTCGATTTACCTGCAACCTGAGAAGTCAGTATCTTAGGGCAGGTACAATACAAGCAGTTGGTGATGCAGATAAAGCCAACAACCTCCAAGAACAACGTGATTCTATGACTGCTAATTGCTCTGATACCTTTGCTATCCTCCTTCCAGTCTGTGTTTCCTTCTGACCTGGGATACTGTCACTGTCAGCAGTGAAAGCTATCACAGTTCTCCTTTTTTCCCTCCCTTTTCCTCTGTCTGGTTCCCCTGGGGACAGAAGATCCTGGCAGCTACATCTACCCCAGGCTCTTGCCTTTTGTTTTCCTGTACTTTTCTCTTGGCACCATGCAGAAGTTTGCAGTGTTGTGCTTCCACAATCACATGCTGAAATATTTGCACAGCTGTCTGACAACAGAAAAGGGGGGAAAGAGAAAATCCACTCTTCCGTTATTTGAAAAGTTAAAACAAACCCACAAACAAACAAACAAAGCTGAACGTGAGTCAATCATGTAAAATCTTCAGTTTCCCCTGCTCTTGTATAACAGCAACCCACTTTGCCTGGCTCCCCCCGAAGTGCTTCACCTTCTTCTTCTTCTTGTACACATAAACCCACGTTTTCATGCTTCTCTTCAAACGCCTCTGGGTTCAAACGCCCGTGGGACTCCATTGCCCACCTGTGTGCACTCACTCCAGCCTGTTCCTGCTGTACAGAAATAGGGCCAACTCCTACAGGCCATAATCAGGCATTCTTCAGGCGAATCTCTGACTGAAGTCAGTGGAAGTTTTGGCACAAGGACCGTAAAACTAATTACATTCCTCCCCCAAGTGTATTTTTATATATTTATATATATCAGATGGTGATGAGAGATCAGAAAATACTGCCTAGAAAGAAAGTCCATTAATAAATGAGAAGTAGATGTGGGGAAGAACAGTTGATTGAATTGTTTATAATGCAGTTATAAAATTGCTGAGTTGCTGAGCTTTCCAGAAACCCGTCAATAACATGCATGACCACAGGAGCAGTTAATAGGAGTATAAACAAGCAGGAGCATGGATCTCCATGAAAATCAGGTGTGGAAAAATTGCGAAAAAAAGCCTAGCATATCCAGATCATTTAGCACAGAATATATTCTAATGTGGTGATAAGTTTCCAATAGCCTTGAAAACTGGTTGTGAGTTAATGTTACCAGAAGTGCAGCAGAGAATCTCAAGCAAAAACTGATCGAACGTGGGCCCGTATTTTAAAAATAGTAAAACAGCACAGACACTTCCTAACAAGCCTAACTATAGATCAGAGTGAGAAAAAAATTTAAATGTGTGTTTAAAAAAAAACCTGTGTAGTGATACTAAGGGCAGAATGAACCTTGATGTTTGAAAGAACCAATCTTTTCCTTAATTGTTTTTGTCAGAATTATCTAATCAGTGACTGATGATGCTAGAGCAAATATGCTGCATTAGATCCTTCGGTGCAACGAGTGGAAGATGGAACTTTTCAAATCTTCAGCAGCAAAAAGAAGGGAAAGTTGAACAGGCCAACAAGCACTTTTTCGGCTTTGACATCTATAATTCACGTGCAGGGACTGCACTCCCACTACCAACAGCTCCCTTCCTACACACATAAACACACACTCCCTGCCTTTATCCTGCTCTGAGACCACACACAGCTCTGTCCAGTTTCTGCCCTTCCCATCAGCCAGCCTCTTCCCTTGGAAGCATGAATGCCTCCTCTGAACCGAGGCCTCAGTTAAAGGTGTGTTTCCACCCTGGTCCACCAAGCTTGGGTTGTTTTATTTGGGATTTTTTTAAGTCTTTCTTGCCCTCAGTCGTGAGCTCCAGACAAAGCCTTTCTTTCTGTGAGAGAACTTTGGAACCAGGAATGTGGTCTGGACATTTATGGACAAAAGAACATTCAATGTTGCCTCCTAATCATCAGGAAGAATGACTGTGCCGTGTCTTTGGCACTCCAGCTCAGTTTCTGAAGTCTATGTCCTCCTGTGGATGTAGATTTCAGGATATCCCTCTTTTTGTCTGTGGCTGGGCCTGAAGTGCCCAGGCATAGGGATGCAGTCTCTCTGTGCTGGTCTGGATCCAGCAGACAGAATGCCATTTCCAGCCCGTTAGCCTCTGAAACGTTCTGTTTGTGCAATTAGCCTTATGAGGCGACTGATGAGAAATGGGTGCCGTCAATTAGCTGCTGTCATTTTTATACCCTCTTCCATAAGTAATGCTACAGCAGCCCTCGTGATCCCATTAAATAGCTCTGACTGCGGCAGGAGAAAGCTGCAAATGGAAAAGACTTCTCTGCGCTGCAGGCCAAGCCCAGCCACCTTCTCTCCCCTACATTCCTCTGCTGCTTTCATACTCCCTGAGAGCCCAGCATTATTCTTTCTCGGGATTGTCTTCTTCAGGGGACAGCTTCACTTTGAATGGCTTCATGCTTCACACCCAGAGGCACCAAGTCTTTTCCACTAAGCCAAGCGTAAAAATAGCTGAGGGAAGGAGCGGGGGAGGGAGTGTCAGCAAAACAGATTTATTTAATTATATGTACCAACCAACATTTTCCTATGTAAGACTAAATGTGCAGCTCACTTCCTGAGCTTACTGCATTCTCATTCAAGGTTACCGAAGAAACAGACGTAAAATGCCCGTGATAACTCGAACTTCTATAAGATGCCTACATATGTTTAGTAACCTCACATCTGTGTGGAACTGGATGCTCCTAAGTCTGGGTGTACTAGTAACTGATTTTGAACAAGCCTCTGCACTAAGGCACCATGCAGGGAGGGTGTCTGTGGATGTGTGGGGGTGTGATGCTGTTAAATCCAGCAGCTGCAATCAGAAGGCTCCAGGCTCCCTTAGGCTGGGCCTAGATTTCCTGCTTTGCAGAGATGTTCTGCACTGCCAAGCCTGGTGGCGTTGTCATGGCCATCACTGTGTGTGGTGATGTTCTCCAAGTCCCACACTGAAGAATCCTGTAAACATGGGAGAAATTGAAGGGTTTTTTCTAAATCAAAGTAAATTCTAATCCTCGTGGTATGTTGGAGAAAAGCTGGAAAATTCAGTCTGAAGGCAGAGGCAAAGATAAGTAAAAATATTAGAATTCTTACTGCTTTTAACACTTGAGATTTTTTTTTAGTCTGCTCATAGCTTTTAATAATCTAGCTTAATTCTTTTTAGCCCTTCTGGCTGATACTGCTGTTCTTAACTAGTCCCATCTCCACTGCTGCAGATCATAGTGGAGCAAAAAGGTACTTAACCCCTTGTCATGATGGGATCTTTAAGGTCTGGATTTTGGCACCTGGAGGCCTGACCCTGCCTAGCAAGTCGGGATGAGCCACTGTCACAGATTGCCCAAACAACCTGGGTTGGAAGTGAGGACAGGAAAGTTGGTTAAGGAAGCAAATGTGTGGGTTTTACTTCCGTGTGTTTGTTTCCGTCCACACCACCTACGAGCACACAGAGCTGTGTTTGTTACTGGCATCCTGAGAGAGGAAATCCATTACCTTAAAAGAAGCACTTGGCTTTAAGAGAGAATAATAAGGAAAGCAACAAAGAACCATTAGCAACATTTTATAAAGAAGATGAGATAAATAGTCTGTCTCATAAACAAGTGGTATTATTTAACTATCCAAGGAGTTGCTTTCCAAAACAAGGCTGAATTGTTCATTGTCCAGCAAAATAACGCCTGCTTCTGCAGTCTTGGCTGCTTTGCTGACTACAGCCTGGAGTCTGTAGGTCTCCACTGTGGTGGACTCTCCTGCCTAACATTACTGCTAATGTTTATGTCAATGTTATAATAAAAAATAAGTAGAAAACATCGATATTAAGGCTCAGAAATGACAGCGCCAAGACTTTTCAGTTGAGGGGACAGGAACAAAGGAATTCTGCCAGCGCTGAGCTTCCCCGTAGCTGTAATAGGGCCTCACAGACACACTTGTGCTCGGTCGTGCTGGCAGAGAAACACTTGGCAGAGAAATCTCCTATTGCTGTCTCAACTGCTCATTCACCTGCTCGCAGAGACAAGATCATATCGCGCCGCCCCAGCACTTCTTCAAACGCTGGTGAGCGTGTGCTCGTGTTCAGATATTTACCAGAACAAGGTTTCCTTTTTCCCCTTTTCACGAGCCATGGTATTCCCCAGGGGAAGCCAGCGGCTCTCTCGGGGTTATGCCAGCTTTCCTATCCCACAGGAGCAAGATTTAAGATGCTGTAGAGCTCCGTGAGTGGAGTAACCAAGGCGGGAGGGGGTTGTATGGGGGGTGTGAGGGAAATACCTTCTGTATAAAACAGCCTTTTTAAAGAAATGTGTGGATTACCCAGGTCAGAGGAATCCTCGAAGGAGGAGGCAATGCATCCATTCGGTGCTCCCATTGCCGCTCCCTTAGCAAGCCACAGGGGACCACTGCTCCGTTACTGTGGCAACAGTGACGACTTGGCAGCCAGACCCATCATCACACAGCCTGCTCGAGACTCTGCGAGATGCTCTGGCAAAGACTTACACAAGGAGATTTGCATCTGAGATCCCATTTCTTTTAAATTTTGGCTTTACCTCGCAAGCCCAGAGAAGGAGAAAATTGCTGGTGGGAGCTCTCGAAAGAGAAATCTGTGTGGGAGCAGGGCACGAGGAGTGGCCAGGGGGCTCTAATTTAGGTGTCTGCCCCTGCAGAGGCGGGCGAGCTGTGAGCACCTGTCGGGGAGGAGTTGACTCATGTGAGAAGAAGGTCATTCCCGCAGCCTCGCTCTGTGAGTACCGACCCAGCCAGCCTCTCCTACCTTCTGCTGCAAATGTTATTTATTGTTTGTCATTGACTAGTAAATTCTGGGGTTTCTTGTGTCTAAGGGGAGTAATTTTCTTTTGTGCTAGCTCTAGGCTTCCTGCAAAATCTGTGAATGCACTACTACTGCCTTTTTGTCCTAGGCATGAATTCCTGCAGGAGCCGCAGCCGTGCCATTAGCAGCAGGTTTCTTGCAGGAAGCTCGATGAGATCTGCAGGGCAGGATCTGCAGTTTGCAGTGAGCACTGCACAATCTGTACCTTGATGCCAGGTTTTGTGGTCTAGCCAGCTGATATGGTCCTGTATCAGCTTTTCCATTTAATTCATGATTCTTTGTTGTACAAGCTGACTTATTTGTTTTTTGTTGAGATTAAGAATTTGAGCAGTAAGTAAATCAAGTGCTTGAACAGGTGCAGAAAGAATATTTGCCCTGTGTAGGATAGAGTTACAAGCAATTTCATTCTGACGAGACAAACAGATGCTCCAGATAAACTGCTGATAAAAGGAATTATTATACTGGCAAAGATCCACCACGTTCCCCCGTGGCACATGGGTGTCATAGCCGAGCATACAGACAGTAGCCATGGGTGAGATCAATCTGGCATGGCTAACAATAGGCGTCTATAAATGTGATCATGTTACTGAGCAGTGTGATCATGAGTTTTAAATCATGTCCTGAAAAATACTAATGAAACTTAGACATCTGTGAAAAGAATACGCTGCTTTGTAAAGAAAGTAATGCATCACAAAAAAAAAAAACTATAAGGAATTATAAGGGAGAAGAAATCAAAGGTTGTACACCATAGATCTGAAATCCTGATCAACCTGCAGCCTGCTCGCATGAAAGCCAAGGAGATTTTTTTTTCTCCAGGTGAATTTGGTGCTTGTTCTGTTCCTTAGTCAGACGGCGGCACTGGGGCATCTCTAGCTGTAATCTCATTAAGACTATAAGGCTGTGATTGTGCTTGTGGTCTGTCGCTGGCATGCCTTTAGGCAGACAAATGATCCTTGGAGCTCCCACAGTTGCAAGGAGATGGGGGTACGATGTTTCTCACAAGGTTTGGAGATCCTACATCCTCGGCTCTGGAAAGGCACTGTTTGCAGGGCAGCCGGGGAGGCAACCAGGGACAGGTCCGCTCAGCACAGGCAGGCACACAAGGGCAGTCTGTGAGCACAGCTTCTGTTCGTGTGCTGGGAGTCACGTGTGGCAGGGCCCTGCACAATAATGGCACAGCACACTCCCCTCAGTGTGTAAACAGCATAAAGCTGTGCCTGTGCGAGTGTTGATGCGACAGGCTGGGCTACTACAGAGAAAAAGCAGGAGTCAGAAATTAATTATGTGTTCCTTTTTCCATCCCCAGAACCAGTCCCGTGTTCTGCTTTGTCCTGCCTGTTACCACTAACACGAGCATAGTAGCTTTTGTTTATTGGCCCCTTTGACCTAACTGAAAAACATTTTGATGATATTTCTAGAGTCAGATACAACTCTTTTCATTCAATTTTAGCCCATTACTCTTCATTTCGATTCCAGAGGACGCCATAAATACCTCTTGCTCCTCTTCCTCATCCCGGCACCACTCAAATATTAGTGGATAGCTCTGTTCCTTGGCAGCAGTGGAGTTTAAGTGCTTCTGGACGCCAGCGGATTTGCAGCCCCCTGTGTGACCCCTGCACATGTGGATCTCCTGCACACAAACCCACAGCGGCTGATGTCATTCGCGCATGAGCCTTGGGAAGCGGCGTGCTGAATGAGTGCCAGTGTACCACACAGTTCATAAATATGTAAAAGTAATGGGCCCTATCCCAACAAGCTCGGATTCAGAAACGTTTAGCAGATGTCCTGGCCGTGGGGGAGGAAAACAGGAGATGAATAACTACAATAGTGCAATGGCAAATACTTTGTAGATGAAACTGCACGAAAATTAGCATGACAAACACACCCTTTCCAGGACTTTGACCTATCCATAAAACAACATCAACGTGTTTTATTAATAGTAGTTCCACATTCTTAAGATCAATAAAGTGACCTCATTGATTTACTTTTTCCTTTTTATTAATACTTCTCTAAACAGTGATAAATTTGAATTGAACATAGGTAGAGTCTTTTTTATAGCTTGTCAAAGAACAGTCCCAGCAGTTCTAGTAAAGCAATAAGCTGCTCAACCAGGACAACACAGCCTTTTGCTAAAGAGAACCTAGCCATGGTTAAGAGTTTGAAGGAAACTTCCAAACCTGTTTGAGATTTGGGGCTGTCAGTTATTTCTAGACAACACCACAAGGGAGATGCTCTGTCTACTTCGTTAAAGGAGTAAAAAGCTGTTGCTTTAAAAACAAGCATAGAAAACATAGCTCAGGCTCTCCCTTAATCTAAACTCCAAATAGTAAACATGCCTTTTAGACCTTAATGCATGCTATGTGGAGTAAACCGATGTCAGCTTTACAGGCAGCTCTTGTGGGGAACTTGTATAGCCCAAATTAGGTGAAGAAACAATGAAGTGTCTCAGTGATGACCTTGCAGGAGCTGCCTTTACATTTCGGCAAGGTGCATCTGAATCCATTCCCTTTGGTCCTTCTCGGGGGCTGTCTGAGTACAAGGAAATGCTGTACTTGTGATTTTTTGGTTAATGTACTGATTGTAGGCCAGCAGTCTAGTAGTACTTCGTCTGGGTATGGCGTTCTTGCATATCTGTATTTTCTTCCTTGACAAGCACTTGTCTTATGCTTTGGATGATCTCACACCTCTTTACACACTTGAAATGTTGCTCCTAAAGCGTGAAGTGAAACTCAGCTGGGCTACTCTTCCCAGCCCTTAGCATAATGTACCGTTTTGGGAGGGAGTTTTGTGCACTTGTGTAGCCTTTGCTTTGGGTTAATTCTACTTAAAACTTTACAGCACAGTGAAGTGAAAGTTGTCTGTTTCCCTTTAGCTTCTCACAGTCCTGAGTCATAGCAGCAAACCCAGCTGCAACTTTATATTTTACTGCTTGGCAAAATCTGTGAGCAGTGAAATTGTCTGCAGTGTGTATGCACAGACCCAGAGCCTCTCTTATTCTTAAAGTAGTTCCAAATGCTGAAGTCTATACTGAACACTCAGCAGATTTGCATGTAGCCCCAGAGAAACTTTCCTTATTAGTCCCTATCAGAGCACTTATCTTTTTAGCACGAAGGGTTAGAAACATTTATCTGCATGATCAAAACTCACTGGCTCTAATGGGCTGGCTTTTTATTTTCCTTTTTAACTGCAGAAGTTTTTACCTACAGTTTCTACTTAGTGAGCCAAGAGATAGGGTTTTTTCAAGTGAATTATGCTTGTATTCATTGTTTTCTTGCAAACAAACACCACCAGCAATTCATTTGAAACTCGGCTCCCACCTCAGTACACAGCAACAGTCTGGATTAGGGTGTGCATTTGTGTTCAGAGGTGGTGGAAAGGGTTGAATGCATCATATCATAATTATTACAGCTATTCAAATGCCTCTGCAGTGAATAATCACTTGCATCAGGAGAATGCCAGGTGCTTGGTGACTTCTGCCTTGCATTTGAACCACAGATTGAACACTTGTGTTCTTGCTTAGGAAGTCAGTGCTCCAGAATTGGACAACTCTTCAGAAGTTGCAGAAGACAGCAAATTTAAGAGCTCTGTAGACTGGACTAATCCTTCAGTTTCTTCTGAAAACAGTTCTTCTTTTGGAAGCACTCAGCTGCTCATTCGTATACAGATTACTTTTACATTAAATAAAAATGGGTTTAGCTGTCCAAGTAAGTGTGAGCATGAGAAAACAAGACTATAACTCATCAAGATCCCAATTCAGCTGCTTAAAGCAGATGGCAATTTAAATACAGTGATTTTTAACAGAAACACTTGAACACAGGAGAAAAGAGTTTCTGTTAATGGAGAGCATCCCCGGGGCTTCAGTGGCAGTTTGATTTCATGTTGTAGCCTTGACTTTTACAAATACTGCCATGTATGCGGGGAGCAAAAAAACCAAAACAAAACAAAATCCTCTGTCCCTGTAAATGTCACACTAAAATGTCTAAACAGGATGGATGATTGCAGGACACACCAAGTGCTCCTTCCATTCTGCATCCTACTGAAAAGGCCTCAGCTGGGGACACACTGTATGCTGTTCCCGCACTGAGAAATTCAGGAAAGACATGGATTAAAGTGAGAGCCACCGAAGGGGAACACCATGAATCAACAGAGCTTCACTCAATCTAAACTAGGAGGACAGGCAAGAAGAAATGGTATTTTAGGTTTGGGGAATGTAATAAATGACATGAGAGATCTTCATGCATCTGAAAGGCTGTTGCAGGAGCAAGAGGAGCAAGTGTTTTCTTTGTCTCTATTGGGTAGGATGAGAAGTGCATGTAAATGATGGTAAAAGAGATCCAGGTTGATCATTAGGGGAAACTTTCTAAAGGCAAAAAGAGGGAATCACAAGAAAAGAACATCTTTCCTGGATAGACTGTGGTGTCTGCACTGGGGAGGTCTTTAAGAGGTAAAACAGATGGGACAGAGATGCTTTCACAGGGATGGAGTTAGATGACCTCTCAGTGTCCCTTCCAGTGCTGTAATATGGTGATCACCTCCTTGTTTGAAAATCTACTTGCTGTGTTTTTACTTCTTGTTTCCAGATGTGAGACTCTGCTCTGGGACAGTATGATTCCAGTGGAATTTGCTGCTCCTGGTTTAAAGAGATTACGGATTCCCACAGGAGCATGCACCTGGCAAGTTCTGAACTTTGGAAGGTTGTCAAAATAGAATTTAAGATTTCTTGGCTATTTTTACTGTGAAAATAGCTTTGATTTCATAGAGACACCAAAGACTTTCTTGAATTTTCTTCTGTAACTTGCCTTGCTTGTTATACTCCTTGTCTGACTGGGAGCAACACCTTATGACCCTTCAATAATTTCTCTTAGAAATGGAATACATTAAAAAATCACGCCTTATTTTTCTATATGGACCATTTTGAAAATGGGACACTGTGCCATACTCTGACTTTATTTTGAGCGGTAGCAGCTCACCTCCTTTAAAAAGCTCAATCTGGAACCACAATATTTGTCCATGGGTTGGTTTGGAACTGCTTCCTCAACAGCTGCTCTGCTCACTTGTGGTCACTTCTGGGAGTGCCAACACCCAGTCTTACAGTGCCTGCAGGCACGGATTCACAGAGAATCAATGCCTGCCCGGCTGGGGCGAGGTGGCTGTTCCCTAGCCCAGTGCAAACCAGCGGTTCTGTAAAATCCTCAGGGGAGATACGGTGCTGGGCTTGCCTTGCACATCACCAGCCTGGAACCATCACGCTTCTGCTGAGCTGTGAGGCAGGATTTCAGCTGTCTTAGCTTGCTTTTATGTTGCAAAATAGCCCATTTTGTACTGATGTTGCAGTTTTTGTGAGTGTGCTTTATTAGCCTAAAGTTCTGTACAGTACTGCCTGCCACCCTCCTCCCACTCCGCACACCACGTGCACGCAGGGACAAGGGACATGCAGAGGCAGTATAGTCCTTTGTTTTTGCTTCAGTTCTACTTGTTTAAACCCTTCCTCTCACAGCGCATTGTGATAACTTCTCTGGGAATCCAGCAGCATAATGATGCAAATAACCCTGTCATATGACTGAGCCTCTCTGGTGCTGGATTCCAAAATATCGAGCCAAGACATACAAGTCTCGCTGTGGATGCCATAGGCAGCCTCATGCTAGAGTGCAGATGGCTCTTCAGTTCCCTAATGGGAATTGTTTGGGTCCTTATTAGCACTTTACAAAGATTACTGTTAAACTTGCCAGCTCTCCTCCTGACTGTTCAGAGTGCTCAGCCAGAAATCACTGCAAGCACTGTGCGAGCTGGGCCCTGCGAGAGCATTTTGAAACATCTCCTGTATCACTGTACGTAAACCCACTCCTCCGTCTGCTCTCATTTTTCGGTAATTAGCACACCCCCAACCTGCACCTTCGCAGGGGAGGGCACCTGTGAATATCGGTTTTGAGCAGACAATGGGAGCTGCTGCCTCCCCTGCAAAGAGCTGCTCTGTCAGTGACCTTCAGTGACTTCCAAGGGGGAATATCCCCTGTCCGGAGCTCTTGCCACCCTTTGGTGCTTGCATGGGCATGACTTTGTGCACCTGCTCAGGTGAGGACAGGTGTCCTTGCCAGATTTTCCAACACGTAAGCTGGATCAGCAGGCTGAGGCTCTCCAGTGATTGCAACCAGTAGCTCTAATTTCTCTGCTCATGGAAACTCCATCGGTAAACAGGGTGGGTTGAGCCAAGTTTAGATCAGCTAAAGGCTTTCCTCCATCTGTTCTCAGACATGGATATAGATAGTGAATTGGGAATTGTGCACTTCTGGCTGATATTTGTCATACTGTAGTAAGAATTTGCTCAGCCATATCATTAACTCATTTTATACATCTCTTATGAATGATACCTGCTTGGTGTTTTATCGTATGTTATTACAATACCTGACTGCTTTTCATGCCAAAATCTCTAATATGCTATGGATATCGAAACTTCTCTTACGGTAGGGTTGGAAGGCTGTGGCTTTGGTAGGACATTTTTGGGTTCCTCTCAGTGCTTTCTCGAAGACCAGGGCCGGCTCATTCCCCTGTCCAGCCAGTACCGACACTGTCACCTCAGTGTAACCTGAGGGCTTACTCAATATTTGGGGCTCCCAAGCTGAGTTGATTAGCAGGAGACAAGGATGGATGGCAGCAGCATCCACCTGCTGCAACGCTGCTCATCTTCCCGAGCGCAGGGGCAAGGAGCCTATTCCCGAGAGCATCCAGGATCCAAACGGGACGAGTTGCTGTGACCACCGCTGCGAGCTTCTCCCCAGCCACCCGCGACCCACAAATATCTTCGGGCTCTTCTCATGACGACTTTACAAGCGCCTCTACGGCCGCTTTTAGATCTGATTTATTCGCCGCCTTCGCTCCGCCGGTTCCTTCAGTGCCATCGCTGGGCTCCACCAGCGTCTCCTGTGTCCCGGCGGCCCAGGGCGCGCTCCCGGGGCACGCACACCCCCCTGCCCGGGGGCGCTCAAAACGGTCGCTGCCTGGCCCCGCCCCTTTTTTTGATCTCGGCCAATCCCCGCCCGGCCTGTTGCAATTCGATCGGTGGGAGCGTACCACTGGCACAGGGGGCGGGGGAGGAGCGGGAGCACGGAGCGGCTCTGGGGGGAGAACCGCGTGGGGGACGGTGCTCGTTCTCCGCCACACTTGTTGCGTTCTCTTTGCCTTCGCTCTCCTCCCCTTGTCCTCCCTCCTCACCGCGTGCCCAGGGGCTGTGGAGTCGCCGCTTCCCGCCGCCCCTCCCCTTTTCCCGGCGCGCCGCTCGAAGGGACGGGCGGGGAGGGGG